>CM037035.1:31185492-31299903 GCA_020882235.1 Schizaphis graminum | reverse complement strand
CTACTGATCTGATCAGCATCGGCGAAGAGCGTGCCCTAATGAGACGATCGGACCGTTAACCGCAGTAACGAACGCGCCTCGTCAATCGGCAAACTACGTCGATTCAACCGTACGACATACATTAAAACATTTCACAAAACCATTATGCTGAATGGTACTCCAGTGAACGGAATAGTGGATACGGGCAGTACTAGTGTCCTGGTCCGTGACTCGGTCGCACGTAAAGCTGGGATTGTTTATCGACGCGTGACATGTCCTCTATACTCCGTAGGGGATGTCAACCAGCCGAGTACCTCGACGATAGGCGAAGCTGAAGTCGACGTGACTATCGATGGCGTACTGGCCGCAGATCACCAAGTACGGATTGTCAGTGATGAGACGATACCGGTTGACGTGCTCATCGGGCAGACGTGGCTTCAACTCCCGCACGTACATTATTATAAACGCGGAGTTGAAATGGTTTTCGAGTCTAACGTAACGACAGAACAACTAGTGCCGGACGAGGAGGTAATCTGCAGTTATATAGCAGAAGAACAAGCGCCGGAACCAAAACAACCGATAACCGTCGACGAAATAAAAATCGATGCATCTGTCACCGACCAACAGCGAGATGATCTGATGAAGCTCATAAATCAGTATCGACACGTATTTGCGAAGTCCTTGGGCGAGCTAGGTTGCACCGAAATGATAAGGATGGACATCTCCGAAGTACCGAATAGTGTACCGGTGAACGCAAGACCTTACAAAACGTCGCCGACGGATAAACGCGTGATTTCTGATATACTACATGAGTGGAAGAAAGCGGGCACTATCTCGGATTCTACTTCGTCGTATGCAAGCCCCGTACTATTGGTTAACAAAGCGTCGGGTGAAAAGAGATTATGCGTCGATTACCGCAAATTAAACCAGCAAACTGTTACCCACCCCTTTACAATGCCGGACATCGACGCTCAGCTAGGATCCTTGGCACATGGACTCATATTTACTACGCTGGACCTGTCGAATGGGTTCTTACAAATACCGTTAACGGACGAAGCTAAGGACAAGACCGCGTTTGTGACCGAAGAAACCGTTGCGAGGTTCGAACGCATGCCATTCGGCCTCAAGGGAGCTCCGGCAGTCTTCCAACGATTGATGTAAATTGTGTTCAAGGACCTGAGGGACGCTGGTGTGGTCAACACGTACCTTGATGACATCATCATACCGTCGAGAAATTGGTCCGACATGCTGGGTAGCCTTGGTAAGGTGTTTGAAGCACTTTCGGGAGCAAAACTGACTTTGAAGCCATCAAAATGCACCTTCGGAGCTACACAGCTAGATTACTTAAGTTTCAGAATTAGACAAGGTGAAATCGAACCAGGACGAAAAATCGAAGCAAGTGATTATCCGCGGCCGCGAGACGCCCACGAAGTGCGACGGTTTCTCGGGCTCACCGGGTACTTCCGGAGATTTATTATCAAGTTCGCCGAAACCGCGGAACCGTTGACTCTGCTCACGGCGAAGAACGCACCCTATGTCTTGACTGACGAACAACAGTCTGCGTTCGACGACCTAAAAATCAAGCTGTGCAGCGGGCTGATTGTCAGAATGTACAGTCCAACAGCAGAAATCACGGAAGTACATACAGACGCCAGTTCCAAAGCTCTGTCTGGCGTACTGTTACAAGGCAGCAGAGCTTCGGATTTGAAAATGGTCTACGCCGTGAGTAAACGAACAACTCAACCGGAGTCTAAATATCATTCGAGCCGGCTTGAACTATACGCCATAGTTTGGACTCTTAACCGTTTGCGCCCTTATTTGTTGGGGGTACGTTTTACCGTAATAACCGACTGCCAGGCGTTGACATATTTAAACGTCAATAGAACGACGAAGCCTCAGATCGCACGGTGGTTCGAGGTGTTCCAGGAGTTCGATTTCGACGTCAGATATCGACCGGGATCACGAATGGCGCACGTGGACGCGTTGAGCCGAGCGGTCGACGACACCATCCCCTCCGATAAGTCCATTGAATCGGAGCTCGCCGAGCGTCTTGAAGTTTTTACTGCCCTGACGACGGTGGACCGCGTCCGGTTCATGCAACAAGCAGACGATCAAACTCGGAAAATAATACGACTGTTGGAGTCGCCAGATGAACAAACCAGAGGTGAGGAAACGGAGGTAATCAACTACGAGTTGCACGACGGAGTACTATATCGGGTCTACCAAGGACGAGCGTTACTTGTCGTGCCAAAATCAATGCGAAAAAGGGTCGTGATGTCCGCACACGACTACGGTGGACACTTTTCGGCGGATAGGACGATAGCGCGATTACTCGTGATTATTGGTTATTTTTTTTTTAAATAACGATAAAAAATTTTTGGCTTGCCAGAAAATCTTTAAAATTTAATACAAGGTTTTTTATAAGTTGTTCTTAAAGTGATAAAAAAAAATCCGAAATCGTTAGTCACAATTTTTTTTTATAAGTGCTTAAAGTTCGAATTTATACGAAATATGTCAAAATTTAAATTAAATTTCATACTCTCATTATGCATATGTTGCTAAATACTTTTTTTATTAATAAACAGATACTATAAAGTAACTATAGTAACATATAGTAATTATACTATTTGTTTCAAAATAGAATATATGACAATATTTAAATAGAATATATCCTAGATTGACAAATCATCTCCGTTCAGAATCGTTTCTCGTATACAATGATATTCATCATTGCATTCAAATTTAACCTACGCCGAAAAATTTAAATTAAATTTAACCTAGTCCGAGGTCCACCCCACCCCCTAATGTACAGCAGAGCGATACTCACTTACCCGCTTTTTTGATATTTGTTTTTATCCAAAAAGTATAAGTTGTAGAAATTTGAAAATTTCATCAGTTGTTTACATTAGCATTTTCTTTATATAATTTTATTTTCAAAAGATTTCACTCATTTTTAATAAATTTATAGGCATTTGAAATAATCAATTTTTTAGATTCTAAACGGAGTGATGAATGTACCTATTGATTTTACAATGATGTGTGTTTTTTTTGTTTTTGTTTTTGTGTTCAAATGTAATTCAAAAACTAATTTATGTAAATACTTGAAATTTTCACCAAATTTTTATGTTAGTATTATCCATATACAGTTAAATTTTCAAAAAATTTTGATT
Organism: Schizaphis graminum; assembly: GCA_020882235.1. NCBI lineage: Eukaryota > Metazoa > Arthropoda > Insecta > Hemiptera > Aphididae > Schizaphis > Schizaphis graminum. Next base: position 31,296,754 of record CM037035.1, on the reverse strand, counting down.
TTTTTTTAGTTATTTATAGACCACTGAAATTTTTGATTTTTATAAGAATTTTTTTTTGAAGTGTTGATAAAAAAAATTTTGGATTACCAAGAAAACTTGAAAATTTTATACAAGGTTAATTATGAGTCAACATCGACCATTTACAAAAAAACAATGTTTATTTTGCATATTACTAACTACTATGTAATAGGTACCTAAATATAATTTTAAAAATATATTTAATTTAATATTTAAATTGTCAATTGAGTATACACATATATAAACAAGTAGGTACTTAGTGATAATCATAATATACATATGTGATAGGTTTTTTTTTTTAAAACATTAATAATTTAATTTACTCTATTTATACATATTATAATTATTTTTATTTTTATTAAACATAAGTTTTAATGATTAATGTTGCTGCCCCATATTTAATTTAACTACATATTATTATAACTTCGTTATATATACATTTCACTATTACTAAAATAGTTACTAAAAATACGGCTAGAGAAAAAAAAATATAAAAATTTGAGCCGACAAAACTTCATTAGTATTGCTTAACAATACTAAGAAATTAAGTGGTTATTAATCATTATCGTAATAGCCCGACTATAAAACTATTGTTTACAACGTGATAAACAATAATGTTATAGTAAGATATTCAAAATTGTTATTATAATATTATAATATTCTTAATTAAATACATTTATTATTGTCCAATTCTTATTTTAATAATATACGACTATATTTTATCCACTCCATCCCTATAGATTAGGTAAGTTTTATGGATGCGTCTAATGTGATTTTTGTTTGAAAATCCACGGATTTTTAATATGAATACCTATGAAGTTTGAATATAATTTCATTGAAAATATGATACCATTATACAAATTTATGTATATGTGTTGAAGTAAAAATATATTGATATTTACACTCGAAATGGTGATATTTGCAAGAAATATAGAAATATTAATATAATATTATGTAGATATATATATTATACCTAAGTAAATAAAATCAAACTATGGTTAATCATTTAATATCTGTTAAACATGATGGATATATCCTAACTTATAATGGCAATATTCACGCGTCTTAACAGTAGTGTATGTAGTAATGTAGAAAATAAGTGTGTATCTAGCCTAAAAACTGAAAAATAGTAAATTCCTATTATTTTATGTATAAAATGGACAATAAGTGATAAACATAAGATATGACAAAGTACTTGAAATATAATCAGTTTTATATAGAAATAATTGCAGAGTGGAAGATTATCACTATTCATCACCCTTTCATATGCTTTATTGTTTATTTTTTTATTTATTTATTATCAAATACACGGGATAAACCCTTTAGAACATAATATATACACATTAATGTATTTTATCAACGAATGGATATGGTTTCAGCACAAATGTCTTCACGTATTTAACGATAGTAAAATTTGAGACAAATATATGAGTTTCTATGTTACATTGATGGAAAATCGTATAAATGATGTAGGATATGGTTGGGATTCTTGATCATATTGATAGAGCAAAACACATCTCAGCATTCCATGGCAAGTTAATTTACCACATACATTTAACATTATAATGATACCATGACACTTAACCGTATATTTTTACTGTTCTAGCATACATGTACCTTTACAGTGTATGTTAATGCAGAGTTCAAATGTAAAATATTATACATGTGAGAAAAGACAACAATATATCGACGAATATATAACGAAAATTTGGCCAACACGGAAAAAGAATTGCTGTCATTGGTCACAGTTAAAATTCTACCTTTTGGTTTTGTAAACCTCCCATGTTCTTCAAGATTTTTATATAAATAAGAAAATCTTGAATGTGCTGGACAAGAACGATCAGGATACCGATCTTTACATAATCTATATTTAATATAACATTAGATGTATAGTGTATACAATTATTCGTATTTATTAGTTTTTTTTAGATCACTTTGACCGTTATCTTTTTCTTCACTGAGATATACAGGGTGTTTCACGATGAACTAACAAATGACAATGTTATATAAGTTCAAAAGTGTCAGTTCATCGTGAAACACCCCGTATGTATAATACGTATTTGTTTAAAATAAACTATTTACAAAATACTTTCAAACCTTTCTGCAGCTCTAGGATTCATCATCATTTCAGTATATCATTTTACCATATCAATTTTTTCTTTATTTGAGTACATATTTAAAAATGTTGGATAGATATAACTAAACAAAATCTAGTTTAGTTGAATAACTAAACAACTGTGACAATATTACAACGGATAGGTATTTAAAATAATACACTAACTTTTAAAAAAAAAGTTGTGTATAAAGAATAAAAACAATTAAAAATAAATTATATTAATAATATATATAATATATATTAATATTATTAATATTATTAATACATTCAACTATGTGTACAATATTTTAACAGAGAAAAAAATATTAACATTTATGAAAATAATACATAGGTATAGATAAAATTATGGTTTTTCCTAACCATGATTAAAAGGTTATATTTAACAACATTACATATTACAACATTCATCTTATGCAAATCAATCTACTACTAGTGTCTACATGTTCAATATACCTTAAATTATTTTAAAGTATATGCAAATTTAATACTGTTGTACATTTTATCATATAATATTAAAAAAAACGAATAACTATCCAAAAACCTACGAAGAATTTGTTTCAATCAATTCTAAATTCTAATAATTCTTAAATATCAGAATTACATTTTTATAAAGAAGGCTATTCATCATTATTAAAATTATTGGAAATCAAGACAGAGGTAAGTAGTTTAGAATAATAGCAATACATAGTAGGATGACATGGGGTAGTTGAAATGAAGGTATGTGGATGTGGCAATGGAAAAGGACATAAGCTTTTCTATAATTTTTATATTATATCCGTGTTAAATTAATTTTTCATAGAATTATTTTATGGTCCTAAAAATTATATTTTATTCTAAATTTCTACTCAACTACTTAGATTTTTAAGATAAACGCTATTAAATATTTTAAAAATGCTTGGTATAAGTTATGTTTAAAATAGTTTTATTCGCAGGAGATACACAAGTTACACAATACTAATTCCATTTTAAAATGTGATAATATTTAATTGAATGAATTGAATGAGAACCTGAAAGAAGAAATTGGAAATGCTGTATTAAAATTGGTATACATATAATTAAAAATGTAATAATTTTTATTGAAACATTGCACCACACTGACGTGGCTGTGTTATATCGCAACCCGTGCCCCTACACTGAGTGTGGGCCTTAATACATATTATATAATGTTTTTACAGTTTATTAATATTAACATTTTTATTTACCAGTGATTTTTTTTTATCTAAGAACACTCATTATTTAAAAAGCGGGTAAGTGGGTATCGTTCTGCTGTATATTAGGGAGTGGGGTGGACCTCAGACTATAGTAGGTTAAATTTGAATGCAATGATAGGTAAAATTGTATACGAAAAACGATTCTGAACGAAGATGATTTGTCAGTTTAGGATATATTATACTTAAATATTGTCATATATTCTATTTTGAAACAAATAGTATAGTTACTATATGTTACTATAGTTACTTTATAGTATCTGTTTATTAATAAAAAAAGTATTTGGCAACATACGCATAATGAGAGTATGAAATTTAATTTAAATGTTGACATATTTCGTATAAATTCGAACTTTAAGCACTTATAAAAAAAAATTGTGACTAACGATTTCGGATTTTTTTTTATCACTTTAAGAAAAACTTATAAGAAACCTTGTATTACATTTTCAAGATTTTCTGGCCACCCAAAAAAATTTTATCGGCATTTGAAGAAAAAAAACTTAGAAAAGTCGAAAATTTCAATTGTCTATAAGTAACTTAAAAATGGTCAAAATATTTTGAACATTTAACTGTAAAGAGATAACCATAATATAAACGTTTGGTGAAAATTTCAAGTATTTACAATAATTCGTTTTTGAGTTACAGCAAAATCAAAAAATCGATTTTTTTGAAAACTATTTGAAAATGTTTACTTTTGACCCCCCAAAGTACCAACTAGATGAATTTTCCTATTCAAAGAGGGGCTGAAGTCAAAAATCGAAGCATTATTACTGCTCGAAATGTTGTCGTCAGACACACAAAAAAAACACACATCATTGTAAAAGCAATACATTCTTCACTCCGTTCAGAATCTAAAAAGTATTTATGTTTTTGAAAATATTGTTTTTAGTTTTTTATTTTTTTGAATGACAACATAGAATTTTAATTTCATATTCCATAGCAGAATATTTTTCTAAGTATTTTGATTCATAAAATTAAAATTTAGGACGAGTAGTTTATGAGTTATAAGTATTTAAAGTTTAGACAAGCGGAGTAGTGGACAAACATTTTGCGAGGTGACCCCATACCACTCCACTCCGCCCATCTAAACTTTAAATACTTATAAACTCATAAACTACTAGCCCTAAATTTGATTTTTATGAATCAAAATACATAGAAAAATATTCTGCTTTGAAATATGAAATAAAAACTCTATGTTGTCATTCAAAACAGTAAAAAACTTACAAATATAACGATAAAAAATATTTCAAAATATAATTTTTTTAAAAAAATGTTGATTTTTTAACAACTTGAAACAGTTGAAACTATGTAAAAATTATTTTGAAAAACATTAATGCTTTTTGAAATAATGAGTGTTGTTTGATAAAAGAATCATATCTAACAAGTACAAAACTAATTTAAAAAATAATTTTTACTTAATTATTGATAATTACAGGAAGAATTGACGAAGTAATGTGCAACCCTACAACTCAAATATGAGACAATTCACACAGAGGGTGAACATTTAAAACAAAAAGTTGTTGAATTGGTAAGATAAACTTCACATTCAATTATTTTTACGAATACCTAATAATAACTAAGACTAAAATATTAAAACTAATAGTAATAATACAACAAATATTTTACAACAGAAAAAAGACAAAGAAAAAAATGGTAACTATAAACCACATTGATGAACTGTTGAACACAAAACTGGCAAAATTGGATAATAATATTTAAAAAAAACTTGAATCCAATGTGTCTAAGAAGTTTCCCGAGGTAAATTCATCAACAAACGTCATTAACGACAAATAAAATCCAGCGATTGTCCAAAAACCAACGGAAAAAACATTTGAAGTTGAATGTATGGAGTTGGTCAAACAGGTAAATTGTTTACATTAAATAAATATTTAATATTAAAACACAATTATTACACTGTTCTGTAAGTTGTACTTAGCCTAATTAATTAATACCTACCTATATAATAAGAATTTATTATTTAAAAAGCATACTTACATAATATTTTAATATAGTGCACAGAATGGTGGTGTCCAGTCCACTCTGATTTTAAGGCATTGGTAAAATTAGTTAAACCAATATCACACGAAGACGATTTAATTATTAGGCAGGCAAAATCAAGATTTGCCTACTGGTCAAAAGGAAACACAGTTATATTAGTTGGAGTATATTTTTAAACTCAATATTAAACATACATTTATTGAATAATTTTCCATAACAGGTTCGATGTTGTACTTCTGACGGAAAAAATTCTGTAGCCCCAAAAATGTATGCTATACCATCATGCTGGCCCACATCCATGCCTGGAGACATAGAAAAGTTGACTAATAATTTTAATAATTTTAATTGTTAATTATTATACGTCATACATATATAGTAATAAAACATATTATAATATAATATACTTACTTGATTATCGTTTTCCACACTAAATGCATATCCATGTGACAAAACTATCAAACTACTCAAACTGAAGTCAGAACTTTACTTAGGTACCACGTTTGCAAATTTGCAATAGTACTAATAGTAAGTTTAAAGGTTAGGACTTAATACTTAAATGTGTGTTGTATAGTGACTATTATAGTGTTGTATAGTTCTATAATATATATAATACATATATACATGTATATTATGTGCTCATCTACCACAGAATTACAGAATGAATAATTAATAATTGCAACAAACCTACAAAAGAACAAAGGAAAATATTGATAATTCATTGTTTTATTTTCCAATTATATTTAAATTTCATGCGCGGGAATTTTAAATTTGATCCCTTTACGCAGCCATTTTGTATCTGAAGATAACAATTCTTGTCGATATGCAATAACGTCCTGTATATTTCAACCATGGGTATTCCCAATAAAAAAAGATAATACAAATGTTCACTTTCATTAGTCATTACTAAGTAGGTACTAGGTACTAACGTAAAGAGTAAACACGTCATACGTCAATATTCTTAATTTAATTGAAACAATTATTCTCTAATATAATATTGTTAAATAATTAAAAATTGAAGGCACTTGACTGTTTATTTATACAGAAAACAAATTTAAAATTAATACTTAATAGTTAAATATTATTGTCTGACAAAAATTTTAAGATGTATGATTTATATTAATACCATGAATTAATACTATTTGAAATTCCCTTTAAGGTAGGTAAGTATAGAAAAAAAAAATTAATTTCACAATAATTTATTGAATAAATTAAAATTAAACAACATGTACATTGTACACATAATTAAATAATTATAATTTGCATACAAATATTAATATAATAAGTATAAGTATAATATAAATTAATTTTCATTAAAATTATAAAAAAAAAAATTGATTAAATGATAAAAATACAAGTTACCTTAATATATTGTTTAGCAATCAGCATATTTTGCATTATATATTTAATTTTAGAACAAGAAATATTTATAAATTTAGTGATTAGGCAATTCACGACGAGTCAAGTATACATATAACCGTTACTTTTTAAACATAATTCAAATCATTAATGCCCGATTTTTAACAAAATGTAAATTTTTTCACTTAAAATAATTCTGATTAAATATTGATCAACATTTCCTAATTTCTAAATTCTATTTCTATAGTTAGTATTATCTTAATGCATATCTAAATAAAATATAACATTGTAATGATAATTATAATACCTATTGGGTGTTGGATACAAGTTCAATATGTTAAAATATTATAAAATTAAGTACAATAAATTTAACTTAGCTCAGTTATACATATTATATAAATTTATAATCCTCTTTATTAATGACATTTCAATTTTTTCATAGTAAATAAATCTTTAAATACTTTATATATATTTTTTAAATATTTATACACATTAATATACTACTCACAAACAATATATATTATATTGTTAATGCATAATTAATATGTTCATATTCTTAAATTAATTGTTTGCATTAAAAACCGGGCCCTAGTAACAATAAATCCCTAATTCATTTTATTTTATATTATTAGTAACCACTATAAAATGTTAAAATCATTTTAAAGTCCAGGATTATGAAAAATCTATTACAAATTTGATGACACAGTTTAATCAAAATTTTCATTAAGCAGTTATGCAAAATATGAGTAATGATAAACATGTGTTTAAGAAATTCAGAACAAATTCTCCATTAACCCCAGACCTAAAACAATAGTAACATTTAAAAGTGGCACTAACAATATATTAATTTAGATATGTAAATTTAATAGTAATAATTAATAACTTAATAATTAATAAATAGGCAACAACATCAACCATTTACAAAAAAACAATGTTTATTTTGCTTATTACTAACTACTAAGTAATACCTAAATATAATTTTAAAAATATATTTAATTTAATATTTAAATTGGGTATACATATATATAAACAAGTACTTAGTGATGATCATAATATACATATGTGATAGGTTTTTTTTTTTTTAAACAATAATTTAATTTACTCTATTTATACATATTATAATTATTTTTATTTTTATTAAACATAAGTCTTAATGTTGCTGCCCCATATTTAATTTAACTACATAATATGAAGTATTAAAATTTAGTATACTAGCATTTACAATATTTTTTTATCATTTACAATTTGCTTTACATATTATTTATTGATAGGTCTAAGTCCGTTTTCAACATTTGCAAGTTGCCTCCCTTCCTCACAGGGGTGGTTTTTTGCCGTGAAGTTGGCACTACCGATTTACCCGAACGACTCCAAACCTGTACCAAAATATCCCCCAGCAATTGCAAGTATTAGCAAGTCCGTTTTCAACATTTGCAAGTCGCCTCCCTACCGCACTCATCATTTCGATCCGCGCATTTATAATTATTTATTATTTGTTACTTTTTGAATATTTTTAAGAAATAATTTTATAATTTTATACCTATATAAGGTTTTTTTATTTTTAACACTAAAAAAAAAATTATGTAAAAATATTCAAAAAGTAACCAAAAATAAATAATTATAAACGGACAATTGCAGTAGCAGCTCTAGGTGAACCATTATAAAATTAGGACTAACATGTAGAGTGAAACTTTAGCTAATGGATCCATTGCATTCGTTCAAATTAATATTATTGAAACTCAAAAATTTTAATAAAATGAAATATTAAAACTGACCCTCCAAATGGAAACTGTGCATGTTGTAAAAACATTTGTTTTTAAATCTGGAATTCTGTACTATGTCATTGTTTCGGAATATAATGGACTGTATAAGGAATGTTAAAATATTTAATCTGAGAAGACTGGTAAATCAAGGAACACGGTTGTTTTTACGTTACATTGCCGTATTGATGGCTTACTATTTTGAATAATATAAAAGAAATAATTATAATCGGGAGCACAATAGGTGCTGGCCAGCTGAGGGGTAAATAATAATAATTGCATATAATAATTAATAATAAATATAAAAACCAGGCAATCCGTGGTCAGGCGTTGTTGTGGTACGGTGTGGTGGGTGGTCGCTGCACAACTGAAGTGGTAACTACAATCAACGGTAGTAGGTGTAATTGACGGTGGTAAACTGGTAACGGTACACAACGATGGTACAACAACAAAACGTTGTCGGCGGTAAAAACAATAAAAAATCCCGCACAACAATACACAGGTCCGTCAATTATTGCGACGCTCGAACTACAGTGCGTAAAAATGTCCAGTACATCTACACACGCAAAAACCACCGATAAGATATGACGGGAGGAGAGTAGGGGTGTACGGCGTACGTAACAACGGTGAAGACGGCGATTACAGAATAAAAGTCTCAACATACCGCCCACCTGAAGGATATCTGGCCTTCATAGGTCGAGTGGTAATAGACACAACTTTGCGGCTGGACGTTTGTAGAGGTTGCCATCCGCATCACGAACTGTGGCGACACGTACTACGTCATCTTCACCAGGGTGAACTTCCACGACCCGTGCAGTTTTCCAAGTTAGGGGGGGGGTGTTGGTTCCTTTACCATGACAAGGTCCCCAATCAGGAGATTGCGTTCGTCCTTGTTCCACTTGGATCTTACTTGTAAGGTATGAAGGTAATCTTTCTGCCAACGTTCCCAAAAGTGTAGCTGGATTCGTTGGACAAGAGCCCATCGTTGGCGAAGTCCAAGTCTTGGACCGATCGATGCAGTGGGGGTGCAGGTAGCGTACCCAAAGGTCCCATAGTTAGAAAATGTCCAGCGGTCAGAGGTTGTGGATCGTTCGGGTCCGAGGACATAGCTCCTATAGGACGTGAGTTGAGAGTGGCCTCTACTCGATGGAAAATTGTATTTAATTCCTCGTAGGTAAATGTTTGGTCGTGAATGGTACGGTGAAGAAGCGTTTTTGCGGATTTGACGGCTGCTTCCCAAAGCCCTCCCATATGAGGAGCGGCTGGCGGATTTAAATGCCACTGAATTTGGCGTTTAACCAGATCTGTTGCTGTGGTTGGCGAGTCAATAAGATTTTGAACTTCCTTTAAGTAGCGTTTTGCTCCTACAAAATTTGTCCCGCAATCACTATAGAGGTCTGTACATCTTCCACGACGACTAATAAATCGGTCGAAGGCCGCGAGGAAGAGAGCCGTTGACAAATCGCTGACTAGTTCCAGATGGACCGCCCGAGTTGCCATACATACAAAAATACATAAATACCCTTTTGTGGTCTGAATCCGTCTCAGAAGAGCGGCTTTTACCATGAATGGTCCGGCGAAATCAACACCAACGTGAGAAAATGGTTTTGTACCAACTAGTTTTGGTTTTGGTAAGTCTCCCATACTAGGCTGCAAGGGCTTCGGACTGGCTTTGAAACATGATACGCATTGACGGAGTCGTTTGCGGATGAAACTTCGAGCGGAAATGATCCAATATTCTTGTTGAAGGATGTTTTGAGTTGTTTGAGCTCCTGGATGACAATGATAACAGTGAACAAAGTCGATTAAAAGTACCGTCAACTGTGAGTGCTTCGGTAATAAAATAGGATGGCGGGTATTAAACGGTAGATCCGACTCCCGAAGCCTCCCGTCCACCCTGAGGAGATCCCCCATTGGATCTATAAATGCTTTCAATAATCGGAGTTTTGTTGAACAGTTTTGACCTGAGGTAAGCAGTTTCAAATCCTCTGCAAAATGTACGCGCTGTACCCATCGTAATAAAGCAAGTAATGCTTCATTTTTTTCTTTTACTCCCGGTGATTTGTTTTCATCAAATACCATTGGTTGGTGAGCTAAGCGTCTCCGAAGCCGTAACCAATATGCAGTAAGACGGAGCACTTTAGGTAGGTCAGCTGATGAGGTTAAAAGCATACACTCTTCTTCAGCTTGGACGGCCAGTAGTATCAAGGGCTTTTCTTCGACATAGTGTTCTCCCGGTTCCAGAGTGTTGAAGGTGGTTACTTGAGGCCATGTTTCCGAAGGTTGAGTAAGAAATTTCGGACCAGTCCACCAGATAGGGTGATCAATTATTTCTTTCGGAGTCAAACCACGAGTGGCACAGTCCGCTGGATTATGTGCAGTGGGTATATGTCTCCAGATGTCAGATGAGGTCATATGCTGAATTTGAGCAACGCGATTCGCCACAAACGTTTTCAATCTTGCCGTTGGAATTTGGATCCATGTAAGCACTACTGTGGTGTCACACCAGGCAGTGACGTTTGTGATCTGCAATGAAGTTAAATTGGTTTGTAAATATTCCATAGTACGAGCGAGCAGTAAAGCGCCACAAAGTTCTAGTCGCGGAATTGACAATTTCTTTTCTGGTGCTACTTTAGACTTTCCCATAAGAAGGTGACACTGGGTGGTATTAGCTGATCGTACCAGAAGATAAACTGCTGCCGCGTATGCTATTTCTGAACTGTCACAGAACCCGTGAAGTTCGTACGTAGCTTTTTCTGTTGTCACTTGACGTGGTATTTTGATTAATCCTATGACGGGTAGCTCTTCATGATATTGGGACCATACTTTGGCGGCATCTTCCGGTATCTGATCATCCCATCCAACTCTAACAGACCACAAATATTTCATAAGACATTTTAGGTTAGTTATAACTGGTGTCAACAGTCCGATCGGATCGTAAATTTGTGCAATTTCTGACAAGATGGCACGCTTATTAAAACGTACTGAATTAGGTTCATACTGGTATGCTAAGATGTCGGGATTAGGTTCCCATTTTAGTGTTAGAACGAACAGTTGAGTGTAAATTATTTAAGGGTAACCTAACCAACGTTGTAACAAACGGCTCAGTTCGAAAGTACTAGTTGGCTAAACCCAGACAAACGGCAAATACTGTATGGTGCGGCGGCCCGAGGCGCACACAAAATATGTGTGTAATACGGGCTATATTGAATATATTGAGATGTGTCGCAATGACGCGGCGGCGGCACACCAGAACGGCGGGACTAAAATATTATTTTGGTGCGGTAATTCTCGTAGCACATTTCCGGCGGCGACCTGTACGCTATTGTATCTATGGGCATAAGCACGATTTGTGGAACTCAACGACGGGGACTGCGGTCCGCGGGTCGCGATAGCGCGGAGAGACTATACTATATTGACGTGCGATAATTCTTGTCGTACATTTACGGCGGCGACCTGTGATTTTGTATTTACAGCGCGCAGAGTTCGATATTTACGTCTAATTATAGCTAAAGAGACACCGATCAATAGCAATGATTGTGAATTAGGTACTTGTTATCTGTTCGGGCCGGGAGCGTATAGCTATAATACGCGCGCACCGGACACCAGCTACTTCGTAGCGCACGCACACACCGACCGACCTGTGTAAATGTGTATACGTGTATATAGCGACTCAAAGGAAGTGGACGGGGTCGCCGAGCAAGACCAGAGAGTGCTAGTATGTGGTGGTGGTGTGTGTAAATGTGTATATTTGTGTATGTGTACTCTTAACTGCTAAAACGGATAGGTAACTCTAAATAAAAAATGGTAACGCAGATTGCAGTATGGTAAAAGATATAATATAATAATAAAATAATAATAGATTACGGCCCTTTTGGCCCAACAGGTAAAAATATGTAATATAATAAAACTATTAAGTTGCCGGTTTAGCACAACCAAATAACAATGATAATATTATACAGCTAAATTGCTAATATGTTGTATAATAATTCGACTGTAAGTAATAAAATAAATAATATAAATAAAAACTCACAAATTTGTCGGTGCTCGGCTGGCCAGCTGCTACCTATACACCTATATAATAATTACACACACACGACAATAATAAATATAATAATTCAGACAATTATTCGCGTCTACGCGTGAGTGGTATAAAGGCGGCGATTAGCGCTTATTAGACAAATATAATATTAATACGGCGATTCGCGCCCGTATAACATATAATTTGACAAATGTAACGATTTGCGCACACACAACAGAATATAAATTAATAAGTGGCGATTCGCGCCCACTGGTGATAATATAAAAAAGTGGCGATTCGCGCCCACGACAACAATATATTTTTTCCGCGTAACAGTAACGACAGTACGGTACAATAGATACTGGTGATATTACGGCGGCTGTGTTAAACTGCGCGCAAGGGCGGACCGGTACGGCGGCAGATAACACGCCGTCGTAATTTACGTAATACAATAATATTATATAATTCACACGACACTAATAATTATAATAAATAAACAAAATATAAATACAAAAATAGCGGCTGGTGCGCGCGTGTGTTTGTGTGTGTGTGTGTGTGTGTGTGTGTCGATCGGCGGCATCGGCGACCGAGCTTATTACCGCTCTTATTAAAGTGGCGCAAACATTATCCATATCAGTGATATTAGGGATATTATTCACATAATATTGATTATTATTAATTGAGATCTTTATTTTATTTACAATTTGGCTTTCAAAGTGTGTTGTTGACTGTTGTTACTTGTTTGTACGTGGCGTATTACAGCTGTTACAGGTAATTTATATTTATTTCTAATTTTGGTTCCACTTATTGTCTACAATCATGAATTCCATTGAAGAATTGATTAAATTAAAATTTACGTCCTTGTCTTTCGAAAAAAAAATTGAAATAAAATCGCTGGGAAGACCATTACCTACTTCGTTTAATTTAACCCAGGAATCAAAAAAAGGAAATAAAAATTATCAACGTCGTTTTAATACGGAACTATTCCAAAAATATAAATGGCTCTATGTGGGTGTGAAACAACCGTCAAATTATTTTGTTTTCCCTGTGTTTGTTTTGGTGGTGATTTGTCATGGAGCAAGACGGGTGTAGTAGATTTAATACATCTGTTATCTAAAATAAGCAAACACGAAAATTCATTTAAACATCTCCAAAATGAAGCAAATTTAAAAATTTTGGGCACGGTTAATATTCGAAACCAAATCGATGCCGGTTATAAATTGGGAATAAAACGACATAATGAACAAGTTTCTAAAAATCGTGATATTTTAGAAAAAATTTTAAACTGTGTTAAGTTTTGTGGAAATTACGAACTTCCTTTACGTGGGCACGATGAAAAGTTACATCAAAAAATCAAGGTGTTTTTCGTGGTTTAATTGACTTTTGTTCAAACTTGGATCCAAATTTAAGAGATCATTTTCAAAATTTGGTGGTTTTTAAAGGAACATCCAAAATAATCCAAAACGAGTTACTAGATTGTATTTTAACTGTTGCTAGAAATCAAATTTTAATGGAAATAAATAATTTAGATTTTGTTGCTATAATTGTTGATGAAATTACTGACGTTGCCAACACATTTCAATTAGCACTAATTTTTCGTTATGAAATTAATGGTAAACCTGTTGAACGTTTTTGGGGCTATTCAAATCCAGAAGGTCATAATGCTGAGTCATTAACTCAAACTATTTTAAAACAAATTAATCCAATTTTAGAAAAAAACCCCTCAAAATTAATCGCACAATCATACGATGGCGCTGCAGTAATGAGTGGTCAGAATTCAGGAGTTAACGTGAGAGTAAGAGAAAAATATCCTTTTGCGAATTTTATTCATTGCTACGCACACCAATTAAATTTAATAATGACCCAAGCTACATCGCAAAATAAACAAATTAAAATTTTTTTTTCTAATTTATCTGAGATTCCAGTATTTTTTTCTAATTCTCCACAAAGAGTAGCTGTGTTAGATGATATAGTGGGTAGTCGATTGCCTAAAGCAGTTCAAACGCGTTGGAATTTCAATATAAGAACGGTCAATACAGTTTATGAACATAGAGAGTCATTAATTGAATGTATGGAAAAAATTGTAAATATTTCCTTACAAAATAGCACCATTAATCAAGCTACAGGTCTCAAGAGACTTTTAACAGATACAACTTTTATTTTTTGGCTAACAATTTTTCATAAAATAATGCCTCATGTTGAGTGCCTTTATAACGTTGTTCAAGCAAAAAATACTGATGCAGTACAAATACAAAAATCAATTAACTGTTTTAACAAAGAAATTTTAAAAATTCGTGACGACATGGCAAATATTTGTGAACACATTTCAAATCATCCAGACATTGAAAGTACTTCTAAAAGAAGAAGGGTAGAAGATAATATTAATTCTAAAAAGTTAGCTGCATTGGAAGTATGTGACGTAATATCTATACAAGCTCAAAATCGTTTTGCTTTTACCAAACATTTAACAGCAGCTAAACTTTTTCAAAATGATAAATATGAAATTTATAAAAATAAATTTCCACTCACGGCTCTAAATATTACTGTTGAATGTTATCCATTCTTTGTTCAAGAGCGTTTAAAGACCGAGTTGGAGGTAATGTATTCTCGTGATGATTTTCGTACTTTATGTGGTGTAATTCCTACTATAAATTACCTATTAAATAATAATATGGAGGATACATTTAAAGAAGTTTTTAAGTTGCTAAAACTTTTAGTAGTTATTCCAATGACATCTTCAGAAGCCGAAAGAAGTTTCTCAACGTTGAAAAGGATTAAAACATGCTTGAGAAGTACCATGTGTGAAGAAAGACTCAACGCTTTGACTATGCTAAGTATAGAAAGTTCCTTGATTAATGAAGATAATATTTTTAATCAAAAAGTAATTGATGAATTTGTGAAAATTAAAGAAAGGAGAATGGATTTTGTGTATAAAGTTGACGTTTAATAAAATAAAATAAAAATGTATTGCATTATTAATATTTGTTTTAATGAATAGGTATATCTTGTAAATAAATATATAATTGTATGAGTAGGTAATATAAATATTATTGATTGTCAGTGCCTTAGTGGCATCGAAGTCAAATTGTACAGGTGAGGTCAATCATAAATTTAGTATTCATCTGAGATAGGTTTGGGTGGGGCTACTACCACTTCAAAAAAAAAAATTATCGCACTACCATATGAAACTACCACGAGCCGCCACTGCATAGTCCATGTAATTTCAATTACCTACCTATAAGTAAGTGAGCAAGGAATAACTATTCACTATAAACTCTTATACTTATCCATATATACAATCATGTGAGTGGAATTTATTCTAATTGTTGAATTATTTTAAATATTAAAACAAATAATTACAATATTTTTAAATACACATACCTAATATATAATAAATATAAATTTGCTTCAAGTTCTGCCAGTTCTGGTAAAATTCTGTATTGGTATATTCTAAAATTAATATATTTTATATAATATTTGCAAATTGAAATTAAAGTATATTGCAAAACGGTGCCAAATTGAACAATATTTAAAATCAAATCAATAATGGCAAAGTACCCATTAGTGTAATTAATTTTGCCAAGTCAGCCTCCTATTTAATATAATATATACATATATATAATCATACCATATAATAATAATATGAAATAATAATTAGAATAACATTGGAAAAAAAATGCAAAAAATGAATCGCCGTGTAAATTATAGCGCCGCCGGTATTTCTGCCGGAGCGGGATCGATCTCGTTACACCTACCTAAATACTATCCTATCCTAACGCCTAATCCTATCGACTACAGTTTGAGTTGAAATTAATTGGCAAATCTCGAGCACTTAAACCGTTTCCGAACCATCACTGAATATACGTTATACATCGATTTAGTCGTTTAATTCGTATTTCATTGAACACACACAGGCATTCTTGTTGATTTTCTTTAGAAAATATTTGTAATCACTAATCAATATACGTTTTATGTCTATTATATTTATATTTATTAATATTATATATACAGGGTGATTTTTTTATCGAAGAACACTCATTATTTCAAAAAGTATTAACTTTTTTCAATTTTTTTTTTTCAAAATTGTTAGTTTTATGCTTTTCTAAAACTATGTAAAATTTTTATTTTTTTCACTTTAATATTTAATAGTGAAATCACTATCAACTTTTGATTTTCAAATAGCAACCTATACTTAAAATGTTATAAAATAGTAGGGATATTTTTTTTATGAATTTTAACGTTTAAATTACTATTTTTCATTTAACCGTTCGCGAGTTATTGCTGCTCAAAGTTGGGCGGTTTGAGGTTTTTAGGTGTTAGTCCCAAAGGTTATTACGGCTGTGAGACATTGATTAGAACACAATTATTAGATTATAATTATAAAGACCAGTAGTTCAAATTATAAATCGTTATCGTTCGACCAAAGGTACTAATATCGTTGTAGTTTAATTTGTACCTCCTACTACCTACACGAACTATACGAACTATGGACTATCGTGGAGTCCAGTGGCGCCGAAGACTGTGGTCAAGTATGGCAAGCGCCATACTTAATTATGGGGTGGGTATAGGCGTAACAAGATCTTAAAGTTAGCGGACTTCAGCCCTAGAATTTTTATAATAAATAAATTAATAATATATTAATATTATGTGTATTATTATGACATTCAGGTCATTTAATAGACATATGACAAGTCAACGATTGATAATATATGATAATATACTGATTTGCTACCTTATAGCTCAGTTACCACGGTATACCGTATACGATAACTATTAAAGTACATGGGTGACAAGCCTGCAACAGCAAAATATTTATAATAATAATATTATATTGTTGACATCTATTTATGTTTCATATTCCGGATTCCCGATATAAATTATAAATATATAATGTTCAACGTTCAGTATCTCACCAATACCAATAAATTTTATTGATAATTATTATTTATTAGGTACAGAAAGTATGTATGGAAATATTGTCTTATTGAGTGATCGTTCCTGTTATATTTATAGACATTTTAAACTTTTGTTTGCCTAGTTTTTTCCGTTTTTGTAAAAAATATTGTTAATATAGTGTTTTAAATATTATTATAATTATAAAATTTAATAATGTCTAATACAAACTGTGAGTTTTGTGGTAAAGTTCGTTCTGATATCAATTGGACAAATTGGAAAAGGCATATTAATGCTTGTGCGAAAAAAAAGTTAAAACCTAATTATACTGAAACGTCTGAAGCAATATCGAAGAATACAAAAACACCATATAGTCGACCAGAAAAAAAAATTTCAATGTACTTTAAAGCAAATGTAAAAGTAAGTAAATAATTGTTATAATATTTTTAAGTAATAAGGTAATATTATGTACATACATTATAAGGAAAGTATTAACGCCTATTACTTTTTTACTTTAGCAGTTACTCAGTTATATAGAGGAAGGTAATTAAAATTGTATAATCCAGGGCTTTACAAAGAGTTATTAGTATAGTATTTTATAATTATACTATTTATGCATATGCAATTACTTATTCATTTTATACTTTATATAAGTAGTTTTTAGTAAAATATATTATTAGTTTGAAAAACTAGTTTATAAAACTTATTAAGTAACATATATTTTATGTAGTAGATATCTTTTATGGCAATAAAGTAATAGAAACAATTAAAAGTCTTAATTTACTATAGGTAATCTACTAGCATATTATAAATCAGCCCAATGAGCCATTCAAGCCATTTAAAAATCTTATTGTGTTAACTTATTGTGTCTGTACTGGTGTCAAATAAGAATATTTATGTGTGTCTATATTTACATAACATTTGCCCAATAATATTTTTTTAATGGCTGTAGCTCCTTTTATATATTATTTTATTAATTGTACACAGCTATAAACTAATATATACCTAGTTATAAGTAATAATAACAGTCCATAATATATAGAAAGCTAGGTACACATTTTTATAGTGCATTGCTAAGAGCAATTATAATAATTAAAAATATAGGTATTAATTAAATTTTTTTTTTTTAAATAAAACTAGGTTCCTAAAAGTGTGATATCAGATATGATATAATATAATATGTACCAAACCTTCCCTATGTATAGTATTTTTATTAAAAATGTTTGACTATTTTAGATTCCTCAAGAAAATGTTGATAGTCTATTAAAAACAGATGATATCAAATGTGAAGTTGCTAAATTGTTATTGAATGCTACTGTAGTTCATACTGATGATGTAGAAAACCATATGAATGAAAATGAATACCAAGTAAATAAATCCTTAATTGTTTTAAATTTTTACAATGATACACACAATATAGATAAAAATGTAAAAGGTTTTTAAATTTAATTTTTAATGTATTTTAGAATCAAACAAATGATGATAATAATTCAATATCTATGGATGAAATTACCGGAAAAGAATCTAATTCATTAATAAATAATTATACAATTAAAAATGTTAATTCTACTTCAATTACTATAAACGATTGTCATGTAAGTTGTAATTTTGTAATTTTCAAGTACTTATATAAATAATTACAAATTTAATTCTTGATTATGCCATAATTATTTTTTTTGCACCTTCTATTTATATTTTACTACTTTTATGTTTTTAACCATTTTCATTATAGAAAATAATCCCATTTTCAATGATTATATAGTATATACGTGTAAAATACAAAAACATTCCTAGTTATTTAACTTTCAATTTTCATACTACAAACTTAATAGTTGAGTCAAATTAGTAATTATTTTTAGTTTTACAAAAATTTTATGTTATGGTAAAATAATACCTTTATATCCTACATTTTATCTGTGTATAATAAAATAAAAATGTTTACACATTTCTAGATACACCAATCAAATGTTAGTTATTTGAAAGATATGGATTAAAACAATACTGATGATGGGGATGTATCAGAAAAGTTATTGGCCACTTCTGAAGTTAATACTGATTTACCATTAATAAACGTAAATCAATATACTATGCTAAGTTAAAATCTTCTTTAAAATTTCATAAAAAATAAAAGTATTATATTATGTATTTTTAGAATCAAGAAATCAATTTACTAACAAGATATGAGAATATTGAAAACAGTGATAATGGATCTGAATTTCTAGAGAATATTTCTATCATTAATAACTTTGATGATTCAGAATCAACTATTTTAAATGAATATCAAGTATGTAATTTAATTTTATACTATGATTTGTTTAATACTTGCTTTTTTTATACTACTTATATGTTTGTTAATTTATAGTTTGATACACATAGTCATGAAGTAGAATCATTATCAAATTCATTTAAATGGAAAAATGACCCAACTATTTATTTAAAAATTGCCCGTTTAACTCCAGAAATGATAAATATGATTTTAAAATTGGGCCCATGTCAACCAAAAGCTAAAGATTTACCTAATTCTCAATTTCCCAAAGTTGGAAACAGATGCTTTCATGAAGCTTGGTATTACAGAAAGTTACCAGATGGAACAATGATGCATAGAGAATGGTTAACTTATTCTCCTGATATAAACCGAGTATTTTGCTTACATTGTATGTTATTTGGAAAGAAAAGTAAGAAAGCCTGGGTATCAGATGGATTTTGTAAATTTCAAAATGGGTATATATCCTTAATGGGTCATGAGACTACTGATGCACATGTAGAAGCTTCACTTAAAGTAAAAATGAGGGAATTAACGTTACCATTAATACCATCAATAGTTGAAGAACAAAAGAAACAAGTAGCCTTTAATCGTGAAATAGTAGGGCAGTTGATAGAAATAATTAAATATCTGGGATACCACTCATTGGCTTTTCGAGGTCATCGAGAACATTGGTCTAATATCAATAAAGGTAATTTCAAAGATTTGGTCGAGCTTTTGGCAAAGTATTCTCCAGCTATATCAATTCATGTTTCAAATCTTCAAATAAGTGGCAGAAAAGAACTTTCATTTATATCTTGGCAACGTCAAAATTTACTTATAAACGCTCTAGCACAAGAAATATTAGTTATTATTAAATTTGAGATCCAAAATGCTAAATTCTTCAGCATAAGTATAGATTCTCCTTTTGATATATCTAAAAGAGAACAAGTTTCATTTGTGATTCGGTATACAAAAGAAGAAAAAGTATTTGAAAGACTGATTTCCATCAAAGAATCAATATTTACTACTGGCCAAGCTCTTTTTGATCTGTTTATAAAAGTTATGGAGTACAATCATTTGGATTGGAAAAGTTACTTAGTTGGACAGTCTTACGACGGAGCAGCCAGCATGCAAGGTAAATACAATGGCCTACAAACAAAAATCAAAGAGGTAAATTCTCAAGCAATATTTGTTTGGTGTCATGCGCATAGACTTGATTTGATAATAACTTCTGCAGTTGGTTCATGTGCTAAAGCTGTCGATTTATTCGGAAATATGGAAAAACTATTTACTTTTATCAGCTATAGTAAGAAAAGAATTTCTATGTATCGTGAAAAACAAAAAAAAACTATATCCAAATGCACGTATAAGGGCATTAAAAAAAGTTGAAACCACTAGATGGATGTCTCAAGCTTATGCTCTAACAACTGTGCTTGAAACACTGGATTCCATTTTAGAAACTTTAGAAGATCTAAAAAGTTTAGAAGGACAGGTTGACTTTAAAACAGGTGCAGAATTGTTTTTTGCAGTCTTTTAATTTTTTATTGACAGCTCATATTTTTAAAACAGTTTTTGACTTTATTGAACATGTTAGTAGAGCTTTACAAGCTCATAATATTGATATTCTTATGGCTATTGAACTAATAAAGAAAACAGAAAAAAATATTAAAGGTTTAAGATCTAGTGATGTGTTTTTCAATATTTATGAATCAGTCAAAAAAATTGCCAAAGATAATAATTTTGAATTTGAACTGACCTTACCAACAAGAAGAGTTTAATAAAAATAAAAATAATTATAATATGTATAAATAGAGTAAATTAAATTATTAATGTTTTAAAAAAAAAAAACCTATCACATATGTATATGTATATTATGATTATCACTAAGTACCTACTTGTTTATATATGTGTATACTCAATTGACAATTTACATATTAAACTAAATATATTTTTAAAATTATATTTAGGTATTACATAATAGTTAGTAATATGCAAAATAAACATTGTTTTTTTGTAAATGGTTGATGTTGTTGCCTATTTATTGCTAATTATTAGGTTATTAATTATTATTATTAAATTTACATATCTAAGTTGATATATTATTAGTGCCACTTTTAAATGTTACTATTGTTTTAGGTCTGGGGTTAATGGAGAAATTGTTCTGAATTTCTTGAACACATGTTTATCATTACTCATATTTTGCATAACTGCTTAACGAACATTTTGATTAAACTGTGTCATCAAATTTGGAATAGATTTTTTCATAATCCTGGATTTTAAAATGATATTAACATTTTATAGTGGTTACTAATAATATAAAATAAAATGAATTAGGGATTTATTGTTACTAGGGCCCGGTTTTTAATGCAAACAATTAATTTAAGGATATGAACATATTTATGCATTAACAATATAATATATATTATTGTTTGTGAATATTATACATATTAATGTGTATAAATATTTAAAAAAATATATAAAGTATTTAAAAATTTATTTACTATGAAAAAATTGAAATGTCATGAATAAAGAGAATTATAAATTTATATATGTATAACTGAGCTAAGTTAAAATTATTTTACTTAATTTTATAATATTTTAACATATTGAACTTGTATCCAACACCCAATAGGTATTATAATTATCATTAAAATGTTATATTTTATTTAGATATGCATTAAGATAATACTAACTATAGAAATAGAATTTAGAAATTAGGAAATGTTGATCAATATTTAATCAGAATTATTTTAAGTGAAAAAATTTACATTTTGTTAAAAATCGGGCATTAATGACTTGAATTATGTTTAAAAAGTAACGGTTATATGTATACTTGACTCGTCGTGAATTGCCTAATCACTAAATTTATAAATATTTCTTGTTCTAAAATTAAATATATAATGCAAAATATGCTGATTGCTAAACAATATATTAAGGTAACTTGTATTTTTATCATTTAATCAATTTTTTTTTTTATAATTTTAATGAAAATTAATTTATATTATACTTATACTTATTATATTAATATTTATATGGACATTATAATTACTTAATTGTGTGTACAATGTACATGTATGTATAATTATTTATTCAATAAATTATTGTGAAATTAATTTTTTTTTCTATACTTAGGTACCTTAAAGAGAATTTCAAATAGTATCAATTTATGATATTAATATAAATCATACATCTTAAACATTTTGTCAGACAAATAGACAATAATATTTAACTATTAGTTTTAAATTTGTTTTCTGTATAAATAAACAGTCAAGTGCCTTCAACTGACATAAATACATTATGTCTTATTCAAATCAAGAAAAAACGGATATGCTTAATTAATAATTGCCATTATGAAATGGCAAGTAAACAATAAATATCCAATATTGTAATAATATGAACTTCATACCCTCATAAAAACTTAGTGTGACATTCATGTAAACATTTTTTTTTCTTGATAAAGGTCGACAAACTTATGAGAAATCTTGTATTACATTTTTTATGAATTTATAGCTCAAAATAATTTGCAAATTTTTTTCATTTTTTGCGTATTTTGTTAATATTTTAACTTGAAATGCTTATAAAAAAAGTGACTGAATTTTTAATATTATAACAAATCAAAATATTTTGAAAAAATTTTAATGTATAGAAAAGGCTAGTATAAACATTTTGTGAAAATTTCATGTGTTTTCGATCATTTTTTTAGAGTTACACCAAAAACCAAAATCGATTTTGCGTAAAAATTCCCATTTTTTTTCAATTTTTATTTTGTTTTCCTGGGCAACTATTGGGAAATTAAAATGTTGACCTTCAATAAAAAAAAAAGCGGGTAAGTGAGTATCGCTCTGCTGTACATTAGGGGGTGGGGTGGACCTCGGACTATGGTAGGTTAAATTTGAATGCAATGATAGGTATCATTGTATACGAAAAACGATTCTGAACGGAGATGATTTGTCAGTCCAGGATATATTATATTTAAATATTATCATATATTCTATTTTGAAACTAATTCAAACATTTAAGTAAAAGTTTCAAGATCTTACGTTTAGTAATTTATTAAAAATAACAAAAATCGAAAATTATTTATTAGTAAAACGTGATTTTACACGTCGTGTATTTTTGATTTCAAATTAAAATTAAAACTTTAAACACTCGTAAATTTTTTTAAATTGAACAATCCTCAAACTTTTTTATAATTATTCTAAGCTTAACTTATGGACAGCATAGTATTAAATTTTCAATTCTTAGCTTTTGATAGAAAAATATTTATAAATTTTTAACTACCAAATAGTGAAAAATATTCATGATTTTGACGAATTTTTGTCATTATTTGAACTTCAAATGCTAATAAAAAAAAATTGTGCCTATGTATTTTTATAATTTTTGAATGAGAGTTAGAACAAGTTATGTAGACCCTTCAATTAAATTTTCAAGTAATTTGTCCCAGCTAAATTTTTTTTATCAACATTTATAAAAAAAAAATAAAAAAAAATTGAAAATTTCAATTGTCTATTAATAGCTCAAAAAAAGTCAAAATGTTTTGAAAATCAAATCACGTAAAGAAAATAGCAATCTAAATAACTGGTAAAATTTTCAAGTATTTATGACTTATACTGTTTGAATAACAACAAATATCAAAAATCGTTTGAGGCTAAACCGTTATTTAACGCGGTTTTGTAAAAATTTAAATTTCAATCACTCATAAAAATTTTTTGTTTTAGTCCGGTAGAGTTTTTTTTGCAGATAGTAGAAGAAAATTTTATGCAGAACCTTGTACCAAATTTTCAAATCTTAGTTATAAAAGGAAAAATTTTTACGATTTTTTAACCACAAAATTACTTGCCAATTTTCGCAATTTTGACATATTTCGTATAAATTCGAACTTTAAGCACTTATAAAAAAAAATTGTGACTAACGATTTCGGATTTTTTTTTATAACTTTAAGAACAACTTATAAGAAACCTTGTATTAAATTTTCAAGATTTTCTGGCCGGCCAAAAAATTTTTATCGTTATTTTAAAAAAAAATACTTAAAAAAATTGAAAATTTCAACTGTCTATAAATAACTCAAAAAAAGTCAAAATTCTTTGAAAATTTAACTGTGTATGGAGAACGCTAATATAAATATTTTGTGAAAATTTCAAGTTTTTACATCGATTAGTTTTTGAGTTATAGCAAAATAAATAATTCGATTTTGTCGAAAACTGGTTTTGCGTAAAAATTCCCGTTTTTCTGTCATTTTTTTTTTGTTTTTCTCGATTTTTTTGAAAACTGTTGGAAAATGTTTACTTTTCACCTCTATAATGCACCAAGGATATTCACTTTGCCATCGGAAACCACCCCCAAAGTTTGAAATTGAAGCATTATTTCGACTAGTTATGCTGTACACAGACACAAAAACAAAAAAAAAAACAAAAAAAAAAAAAAAAAAAAAAAAAAAAAAAAAAACACACATCATTGTAAAATCAATACATTCATCACTCCGTTCAGAATCTAAAAAAAGCAATTGTAAAACCAATACATTCATTGCTCCGCTCAGACTCTTAAATTTTAAAATTTTAAATGTTCGTAATCAACTAAAAACGAGTCAAAATATTTTGGAAATTTTATCAAGTATAATAATTGGTAAATATACATATGGTATACATTCCAAGTGTCTATAAGGTCATTCGTTTTTGAAATAAAGTGATTATCTAATTTCGAAAAATTTTCAACTTCAAACACTCATAAAAATTTAATTTGACTTTTCGGTAGAGAATTTTGTTTTTAATAAATATAAACAAACTTATGAGGAATCTTTTATTAAATTTTCAAATATTAGATTTAAAACGTAAAATATTCATGAATTTCTAATTCGAAATAATTTGCACATTTTCATTGTTTTTACGTCTTTTGTAAAAAATCGAACTTTAAATGCTAATAAAAAAAGCAGGTAGTGGGTGTCACTCTGCTGTACATTAGGGGGTGGGGTGGACCTCGGACTAAGGTAGGTTAAATTTGAATGCAATGATAGGTATCATTGTATACGAAAAACGATTCTGAACGGATATGATTTGTCAGTCTAGAATATATTATATTTAAATATTGTCATTTATTCTATTTTGTAACAAATTCAAACATTTAAGTAAAAGTCTAAAAAATACAAAAATCGAAAATTATTTATTTGTAAAACGTTATTTTACACGTGTATTTTTGATTTAAAATTAAAATTAAAACTTTAAACACTCGTAAAATTTTATTAATTGATTAATCCTCAAACTTTTTTTTAATTATTCTAAGCTAAACTTATGGACAGCATAGTATTACATTTTAAATTCTTAGCTTTTGATAGTAAAATATTTATAAATTTTTAACTACCAAATAGTTAAAAATATTCATGATTTTGACGAATTTTTGTCAAAATTTGATCTTCAAATGCAAATAAAAAAAAATAGTGCCTTTATATTCTTATAATTTTTTTATCGCCATAAGAATAACTTATGAGGAACTTTGTATTTATTTTTCAAATATTTTGACTCCGCCAACAATTTTTTATCGACATTTCAAAAAAAAAAAGCGGGTAAGTGAGTATCGCTCTGCTGTACATTAGGGGGTGGGGTGGACCTCGGACTAAGGTAGGTTAAATTTGAATGCAATGATAGGTATCATTGTATACGAAAAACGATTCTGAACGGAGATGATTTGTCAGTCTAGAATATATTATAAAAAAATCGAAAATTATTTATTAGTAAAACGTTATTTTACACATGTATTTTTGATTTCAAATTAAAATTAAAACTTTAAACACTCGTAAAATTTTTTAAATTGAACAATCCTCAAACTTTTTATAATTATTCTAAGCTTAACTTATGGACAGCATAGTATTAAATTTTCAATTCTTAGCTTTTGATAGAATAATATTTATAAGTTTTTAACTACCAAATAGTGAAAAATATTCATGATTTTGACGAATTTTTGTCAATATTTGAACTTCAAATGCTAATAAAAAAAAATTGTGCCTATGTATTTTTATAATTTTTGAATGAGAGTTAGAAAAAGTTATGTGGACTCTTCAATTAAATTTTCAAGTAATTTGTCCCACCTCAATTTTTTTTATCAACATTTATAAAAAAAAAATAAAAAAAAATTGAAAATTTCAATTGTCTATAAATAGCTCAAAAAAAGTCAAAATATTTTGAAAATCAAATCACGTAAAGAAAATGGCAATCTAAATAACTGGTAAAATTTTCAAGTATTTACGACTTAAACTGTTTGAATAATAACAAATATCAAAAATCGTTCGAGGCTAAACCGTTATTTAACGCGGTTTTGTAAAAATTTAAATTTCAATCACTCATAAAAATTTTTTGTTTTAGTCCGGTAGAGTTTTTTTTGCAGATAGTTGAAGAAAATTTTATGAAGAGCCTTGTACCAAATTTTCAAATCTTAGTTATAAAAGAAAAATTTTTACGATTTTTTAACCACAAAATTACTTGCCAATTTTCGCAATTTTGACATATTTCGTATAAATTCGAACTTTAAGCGCTTATATAAAAAAATTGTGACTAACGATTTCAGATTTTTTTTTATAACTTTAAGAACAACTTATAAGAAACCTTGTATTAAATTTTCAAGATTTTCTGGCCGGCCAAAAAATTTTTATCGTTATTTTAAAAAAAAATACTTAAAAAAATTGAAAATTTCAATTGTCTATAAATAGCTCAAAAAAAGTCAAAATTCTTTGAAAATTTACCTATGTATGGAGAACGCTAGTATAAACATTTGGTGAAAGTTTCAAGTATTTTCATCTATTAGTTTTTGAGTTATAGCAAAATAAAAAATTCGATTTTGTCGAAAACTGGTTTTGCGTAAAAAATCCCGTTTTTCTGTCATTTTTTTTATGTTTTTCTCGATTTTTTTGAAAACTGTTGGAAAATGTTTACTTTTCACCTCTATAATGCACCAAGGATATCCACTTTGCCATCGGAAACCACCCCCAAAGTTTGAAATCGAAGCATTATTTCGACTAGTTATGCTGTACACAGACACAAAAAAAAAAAAAACAAAAAAAAAAACACACATCATTGTAAAATCAATACATTCATCACTCCGTTCAGAATCTAAAACTCATAGGAAAATTGAAAATTTCAGTTGTCTATAAATTGCTCAAAAAAAGTCAAAATATTTTGAAAATCAAATCATGTGAAGAAAATGCCAATCTAAATAACTGTTGAAATTTTCAAGTACTTGCCATCTTAAACTATTTGAATAACAACAAATATTAAAAATCGTTTGAGGATAAATCGTTGTCGTTACGCTATTTGGTAAAAATTTAAAATTCTAACGCACTTAAAATTTTTCCTATAATGATGCTTCGAGTTTTCTCTATAGCTACTTGAAGGAAAACTTATGTAAAACTTAGTGTTACATTTTTTATTCTTAGATATAAACACAAAAAATTTTATGATTTTTAAACTTCAAAATTACTTGCAAATTTTCACGATTTTGACATTTTTCGTAAAAATTTGAACTATAAACGCTTATAAAAATATTGTGATTAACGATTTTTAATTTTTTTTCAGCTACAATGAGAACAACTCATAATTAACCTTGTATTAAATTTTCAAGTTTTCTTGGTAATCCAAAATTTTTTTTATCAACACTTCAAAATAAAATTCTCATAAAAATCAAAAATTTCAGTGGTCTATAAATAACTCAAAAAAAATCAA
Source organism: Schizaphis graminum (assembly GCA_020882235.1). Taxonomy (NCBI): domain Eukaryota; kingdom Metazoa; phylum Arthropoda; class Insecta; order Hemiptera; family Aphididae; genus Schizaphis; species Schizaphis graminum. The sequence goes on along the minus strand of CM037035.1, from coordinate 31,268,437 downwards.
AATTTTTTTGAAAATTTAACTGTATATGGATAATACTAACATAAAAATTTGGTGAAAATTTCAAGTATTTACATAAATTAGTTTTTGAATTACATTTGAACACAAAAACAAAAACAAAAAAATACACATCATTGTAAAATCAATAGGTACATTCATCACTCCGTTCAGAATCTAAAAAATTGATTATTTCAAATGCCTATAAATTGATTAAAAATGAGTGAAATCTTTTGAAAATAAAATTATATAAAGAAAATGCTAATGTAAATAACTGATGAAATTTTCAAATTTCTACAACTTATACTTTTTGGATAAAAACAAATATCAAAAAAGCGGGTAAGTGAGTATCGCTCTGCTGTACATTAGGGGGGTGGGGTGGACCTCGGACTAGCGTAGGTTAAATTTGAATGCAATGATGAATATCATTGTATACGAGAAACGATTCTGAACGGAGATGATTTGTCAATCTAGGATATATTCTATTTAAATATTGTCATATAATATTCTATTTTGAAACAAATAGTATAGTTACTATATGTTACTATAGTTACTTTATAGTATCTGTTTATTAATAAAAAAAGTATTTGGCAACATAGGCATAATGAGAGTATGAAATTTAATTTAAATTTTGACATATTTCGTATAAATTCGAACTTTAAGCACTTATAAAAAAAAATTGTGACAAACGATTTCGGATTTATTTTTATCACATTAAGAACAACTTATAAAAAACCTTGTATTAAATTTTAAAGATTTTCTGGCAAGCCAAAAAATTTTTATCGTTATTTAAAAAAAAAATACTTAAAAAACTGAAAATTTCAATTTTCTATAAATAGCTCAAAAAAAGTTAAAATACTTTGAAAATTTAACGGTGTATAGAGAACACTAACATAAACATTTGGTCAAAATTTTAAGTATTTATAATAGATTAGATTTTGAATTACAACCATATATTTAGTCGATTTGGTCGAAAACTGGTTTTGCCTAAAAAATCCCGTTTTTCCGTTACTTTTTTAGGGTTTTTTTCCGACGCATTTGAAAAATATTGAAATTTTTGAACTTTTGACCTCCCCAAAGTACCAACTAGATTCAATTTCCTTTTCAAAGAGGGGCTGAAGTAAAAAATTGAAGCAATATTACTGCTCCAAATGTTGTCGTCAGACACACATCATTGCAAAATCAATACATTCATCACTCCGTTCAGAATCTAAAATAGTCGTGTAAAATTTATTACCAACATAAAATTTTTAAAATTATAATTATATTTTTGTTGAGTGATAAGCACTTGTCCGAAAAATGTTAACAGTGGTAACCTTCAGACGATTCACTGTCCCCATTTCCACAACTCATTTATTTTCTTATCAAAACTTTAATCAGGTTATTAATTATTATCTAAATTAGTTATAACAATTAATTTGTAACCTACAGGTACAAAGTTCATTGTCATTACTGTGTTGAACGATAGTCGATATTCGATAACGAGTTTATTACATGTGAAAATATGTACTTATTATTATTATTTATTACCCATGTGACTACTGGTCTTTAGAAATTAAAACCGAAAACCGCCCAACTTTGAAAAGCTATAACTCGCGAACGGTTAAATGAAAAATAATAATTTAAACGTTAGAATTCATAAAAAAAATATTCCTACTATTTTATAACATTTTAAGTATAGGTTGCCATTTGAAAATCAAAAGTTGATAGTGATTTCACTATTAAATATTTAAGTGAAAAAAATAAAAATTTTACATAGTTTTAGAAAAGCATAAAACTAAAAATTTTGAAAAAAAAAAAATTGAAAAAAGTTAATACTTTTTGAAATAATGAGTGTTCTTCGATAAAAAAATCACCCTGTATATATATATATATTATATGTATTATAAGAATTTTGTCTTACACCCAAACGCTCGTTGTGATCACACGACAGAATTTTGGTACGTATAATAATAACGTATACTACGCGAATACGGGAAAACTCGGAAAAAGCTATAAAAAACATAGAAGAGTAAATAAATAAAATAATATAATAATATAATAGTAATAATAGTAATAATCGTATAGTTGTCCAACGTCGTAGGTTTGATAACCGGACGGCCGCGATAACGGCGGGCCGCGGCGACCGGAGCGCATTTTTTTTTCCGTTTTAGGAACCGCGGCGAGTACAGCAAGCGAACTCAAGTGGCAACCGGGTCAACCTCTTCGCGTTTTATAATATAAGAGACTAGCGGCCCGTGAGTCTGGCTTCGGGTGAAACTCGGTGTAAGTGAAAACCCTAGGACGGATGGAAGAGCTGAAAGCAGAAAGTTTTTAAAAAATGAAGATTTGGTGGTACTGCAAGGTCTTCTATCAGGATGATGAGGCGGGTGTTGTCGAGAATTGATAAGACGTTCGATTGTTTGGCGGTCTTCTTTCTAAAGTGAAAAATTTTTGAAAGCCGAGTCGTTGACTTTTGAGTGTCTAACTATCAGCCCTCAACCGCCCACACGGCAAATTAATATTTTAAAAATATTTTTTAAATATATACAACAGAACTTTTTTATACTCAAAATATGTTTAGAACATTCGAGGAAAATATTTAGATATTCCAAAAATATTCTCGAAATATTTTTTGGCAGAAATATCAATGTTTTCAAAACGTTTGACCAATTTATTTTCAAAATATTGTAGTAAATATTTTTGAAACATTCAATATAATATATCTTAAGCATATCGAATTTATATATTTTCAAAATGATTAACTCAAGATAATTTTAAAATATTTTTTTTGTATATTCAGACAATATTTGAAAAAATTATAATAATATAGAAACATTAACATTTATGGCTGTTATCAATGGTATAAGAATATAATATTACATAATATAATTTACATTAAATACTTGATATGTACTATATCAATAAAATTATATTTAAAACTTTATTAAATATTGTGTTCATAAAAAAAATTAAAAGTTATATTACAAGATGATTTATTATTTGTGTGGGAATGTTTCATTTTCATAATATTATAATATGTGGTATCACCCGTATTAAATAATACGCAGTAAAACCAACTGTATACTTTACCCTCGCACACTCTAGGTTAATGACTGTCTCTAGAATAAATTCAGATTAGCACTGTTAACCTTTGAGGTACGATGGTGTACGTATTAGTCGTTCTCCGTTCGTTTCCTAAATTGGAATGACTATTAGGACGCCACAACCGGAGCACTATTCGGTTTTATAATAAAACCTCATTGACTATTAAGGTGTGTGGGTCTGAGCACTGTTCCAATATTTAAGGTAAGAACGAAGAAAGACTTTGAAATAATATTCAACTCGGGTTTTCAGGTCGGAAACACTTTTATTATATTAAAAATACAAACACAAATAAAAATACTAAGATTGTCGTTTCGCACGCGCAACCCGAGTACCTACGTCCTCGCCGATTCACTCAGCGACAACGGGACTCTCGTACCTGCGCGTACGGCGGTGTTATATAATCATCTTATCGCTGTCTCAGCACATACGCTTCACTGACCTATATCAATTTTGTTTACAATTAAAAATGTTCCCACCTCTATTAATATTTTGACGACTGTCTACTATATACGACAGTCCTCCTAGTTTTTTTAAAAAAAATGCCCTCATTTTTTAATGAATTTCTACATACAAATTTCTTATTACTACATTAAATACTAACCTACTTTAAGAGGGCGCAACACTAAAAAAAAAATCATGCAACGCTCAAGAGATGGCGTTGTGTTTCGTCTCGCCGCCGTCGTGGCTGGCTGTAGCCACGCCCATTGCCTCCGTGACGGGGCCCACGCGGCGTAGTCGCGGGAGAGGCACTTTAATTTTTCACGAACTGTCGTCTTGAACGTGTCCATGCAATAACATTGGCATGGCCCGTTGCATACATTGTAACCCATGCATTTCTAATGTTCTTACTATTTCGCGCAGCGCTCATCTTCGTTTGACCTATTTATTAATAAAAGCTTCTGTTTACTTTTATATGTATATTAATACATAAAATACAACTCATTTTAACCACATGACGATTTACATTTGCAACATTTATTTAATTTATAAATATAATAGGTGTATAAGAAACAGTATTTTGTAATTTATTTTAGATTCTGAGCGAATCAAAAAATGTATTGTATTTGTGTATATTCATAATTGATAATTGTATTGATGTTTGTTTTTTTTTCTGTCTGTGGGTATACTTGAGTTATCCTTCTTTTATATCAGAAACAAGTAACCTTTTTCCATATTGTGGGTTGATCAATTCTGGCAGTAGACAGTTCATATAAAAACTATAATCATGATATAAAATCGTAAATCGTAATATCACAATAACATTATTCAAAATATGCTTTATTTTATATTTTAAGTTTTGTATATTATTCCATAGTCATTACATTTATTTAAATACTTACTTTTCTAATTTTGGTAACATTTTAGTCTGCCAAAAATCATCATCATAATCTACACTTTCAATACTTGTCCAATGGCTAGTGTAAATTACAAAATAACATTTTGTTTTCTTACAAATATGCATTTGTCCTTGGACCTGATAGTAATAGTCGCTGTTTTTCTTTAATTTTAATTTATTTTGAAAAAGTTCACATTGTTCACATTGCAACTATATATATACGAATAAAACAATAATAAATCACAATTAGTTTTAATAAAACCACAAAGAAAATAACTATCGATATTATATTATGTGTAATACCTTTTTGTCATTAAAAGCATCTATAAAAGTATCATAGTCTTTAGCTGATATTGGACATTTGACTTCAATAATAGTGTCATCATCAATCACTCCATCTATTCACATTTTATAAAATATATATAATTATAATTATAATTATATTATAATATATATTATACATTATAATACTATTATAAATTAGTCTATTTTTAATATTACCTGGACTAGCTGCCAGAAATGAGTATTCTAAATCACAGTATAAACCACACGGTTTAACTTTTGTGCCCATTTTTTTTTCAAAAGCTACAATTGCTGAAGATTCCATTGCCTTACCATATTCTGTAGCCTTTGAGTTAAAAGTTCTATATATTAAATCATATACAATATTTTTACATGATGTAGTAGCTCTTTTTTTGCATATGCGTCCAAAATTTGAGGCAATTAATCGTTTTCGTCTTTCAATGTGCCATAGTCTAGAATCTGATTGATTTCGAGTGTTTTCTTCTATAGTATCTCGCTGATATACATTTACACAAAGTGAATTTAAAAATGCAAGTTTCATTTCATCATAATTATGTGGTTCGTCGTCTTTTAGAGGTTCAGCCAACCCATAGTCGGCGTCCGGGCCGTAATATTTAGTGTTCTTAGGTACATTATCATCAAATAACATTCTTCCTTTTTTTAGAACATTTTTTTTTTCTTTTGCATTTAAAAACTTTTTACCAATATCTCCTAAAAGAAGAAAATATCAAAAATAATTTATAAGAATGACTTATTGTGATTTTTGTTACGAAAATTGAAATTAAAAATAATTTGCACATATAATAATAAATATTCAAGGCCGGATTGGTTAGACATGCTATAAAGAAAATGTATGTGTACTGTATACCGGCGTATGAATTTGATTGAAAATAAATACATGTTTAAAATACTATTAGCCACCACCTATATAAATTCGTAAGATTTTTAGTTGTAATTTTGGGCCAGTGAAATGGGCCTATTAGAAGTGAAAATCTGGATACATACCAATCTGGCCCTGTGTATATAATACCTATAGTACATAAAATTATTTATTTTCTTACCAGGACTTATATCTTGTACTAATGTTTTATGAATAGAACGTATATATTTTCCAGATGTATTATGTGATAGTAAAGCTGCTTCTACTCGAACATTGTAATTATGTCTTTGAGAAAAATTTATTCGCTTGCCTGAAAGGTGTTTATTAATGATGCTATTGAATTGTTCACAAATATTATTGTCAACGTTCATTAATAAACTTTCAGCATTATTTGCTAAGCGATTTACTATTTGAATAAATTCTTCTAATAAACCAGAAGTCTGAGCTTCGTCAATATAGTTTATTTCATTTAACTTAGGGCCATTACAAAAATATGGTTCACATAATCTATGGTCACCAAGAATATGTCGAAAACTGTTTGTGATATCTTTTCGTAAACCTGGGTAAACAATTAATTAATTTTTTTTTACATTAATAAATATTAATAAAACATTAATAAAACGCTTACCTAATATTTTTTCCTCTTTAGTCTCATACTGCAACTGGCTACGGTAATTCATAGCTTTAGTTATTGCACTTCGAAATCGTATAGGATCCTTCTTAATATGGTTCCTAATTGAAATAGGATATTTTGTATTTTTTACTATGACTGCCAATTTTGTGCCATAGTTGCGTAATAAATGGTTACGGCACTCGATTTTTTGAACAAAAAAATTGGGACCGTATGGCATTATCTCATTTAGTCTTTTTGTAACACTAGAATCGCCATCCCCTAAAATAATAAAAATAAGACGCAAACGAAAAAACAGATAAATTAAAAACTAATTTTGTTCTATACCTAATCAATATACATTTTTTTAATCAAGATAGCAAATTTTTATTTTTATTTAAGTTTAATAACAGTGGTATATAGTGTATATTATATACCATAATAATTAATATTAACCTTACCAATTAATTTATTATATTTTAGCCCATGCATTTCTACACTTTTTTTAAAACCTTCAGCTATCGCATCTGCTTCCATGCTAGTTGCTCCTTTTGACCAGTTCATAAAACACGTATGGTTTGTAGAATTTTCTGTTTTTTTATCTTTGTATCTTTAGCAAATCACACAATATCGATTTCTAATACCAATAAATAGTATTTTTTTAGATTTATATCCAATAATTGTAGCCTAAAAATATAAAAATGAAATACAAAAAAATATTTTTATTAATTATCCTATAAGTTATTGTGCGCATAATATAGTAGCTTACAACACCAGATAACTCATCATATTTCGTTTTGTAACTACGTTTTGACCATTGGCCATCTGCTACAACAGTACACATTTGTGTTCCATCATCGTCAATTTCGCCTGCTTCTATTGCCAATTTTTTTTCCTCTTCGCCAGCTAATTGCATTTCTTTTAATGCTGCATTGTGTATACTCTCACTCATAACCAATAAAACAGCATTATACGTTGTATTTGACATGCATGGTATGTCAGCGGAAACCAGTACTTCGGCAAGTTGTGTATAGCCTATACCAGCTGCAATTGTCCCACTAACTATTGCTTGATTTATAGAAATATAGTTTTCTGGTTCACTTTTCTCAGATTCAAACGAACATTTTATATTACACATTTTGCATTTAAAAATAAATGAAGATCTGAATCCGTAACGTTTTTCAGATAAAAAAATCATGTTCAAAAATGAGCAACCAGCACCCCCTTGGTGTTTGCTATTTTGGATTTGTTCAAAAACATACATTATATCGACAATTCGACGTCCAGTGCAATTCCTAAATAATAAAAATATATGATCCTAATATAATTATCATCCCAATATATTTTATTGTATATTTTTGAAAGTTAAAGTTAAAATGTTTACAATATTTATTAAAATTAGTTTTATTAACGTACTTTGAGATTACTGTATCAGTGTAAGACGATGATGCGGATATGTCTGTTTCTACACATAGCTTATGGTCAGAAACGTTGCCAACTAATGAATAGTTAGATACGGTTTCCGTGTCCTCAAAATTCGTTTTTGAACTATCAATATTTTTTGGTGTACTAGTGAAAATGGATTCTCTAAAAAAATACATTTTAAGTTATTATTTAATATTACATATACATATACATTATGCGCGTATTCGCTTGACACAAATACTTACTCATCCTGAGAACAATCTGTAGCTTTCAGTTCCACTGATGATGTTATTGTTTTAGGAGTCATGTGTTCGATCGTAATATCTCTATAATTTAGTGAAACTTCTGAAGATGACTTTTCAGATGCTGATAATTCATTTAACCATGTGCTAGGTTCTCTGTGTATAAAAATAATTTGTCTAAATCTAATAAAATATATATTATGTCTATATAATAAATTAATAATGTACGTAGAGGTTCATTATGAACATTTATATAGGTATACGAATACGAAATAATTAGTTATTTCTTACATTGATTATTTAAATTAAAAAATTTAAAATAATATATTAATTTTATGATTTTATATTGTCGCACAATATCGATTTTTAGTTAGATTTTGGACATAGTTTTTAATTTTTTTTTCTTTAAAATATCAATTTAATATTTTAATGATTTTAGTTTCAACAGGTCTAAGAAAAAGAAATATTGGTAATTTATTATAGCTTACATATGAACAACATGATAAACCTATCAGCTATTGTTGTTTTTATAATTTTAAACCAATTTCTATATTTTAAATATTTTAAAATGATAATGATTTTGGTATAAATTATTGATTTTTTTTTTATTATTTTAATGAGAATTTTGAATATTGTTAAAAAATATTTAATTTTCATATAACATTTGATCTCTTAAATGATTTTTAAAAATTGTTATCAACGTTTAAAATTGATTTTGAAATATTTATATAATACGTGTAATGTGTATAGTGCATACATATCAGTTACGTCAAATGATATCTTCGGAAATTCATAATTATTAGCTTCAAAAGCTGCAGACGACTCAATTACATCATCTTCGTGTAAAACATTTTCTAAATGATTAAACGGGTGGGTAGTAGAACTATAAAATGATTAATGAATAGACAATATTATATAATTAAAAGATAGAACATAATATTATGTAATATAAAATAATTAGTTTATTACCAATCTGGTTCAGAAATAGAAGATGAAGTACCTGGAAGGGAAAAGTCGGCTCCTAAAGTGCGTGGGTCAAAATTATTTGTGTTTCTAAAAAAAAAAAATGGTCTTAGATGACATACTATATAATTAAAAAAATACATGTGTTTACCTGAGTGGCTCAATATTAGATTGATTATTAATTTCATTAATCGAGTTTTTGAATATTTTAAAACGATCTTTCATTATACTTCTCATGGATCTTTTTTTATAATTAAATTGTGGTTTTTGAATTTCGTTTTTCGGTAGGTCAGTATTGTTTAACTTTGAAGATTGTGCGTAGTTGACCAAGGTAGCATTATATCGATATTTTCCAGTTAACTTAAAGACACTTTTGCACACATTTTCCGATGCAAAGTATTCGACTTGCATAATAGGTTTTTTATCACTTGGTAATAAATTCATGCCTGTCGCTTGCCACTCGATGCCATCGGACATTAATTTCATTTGATTATAATCTAAACAAATATACCACTTACCTGGCTGTGGCTCAAGCTTTGAACATTCAATAGCGTTTGATACTTTTTTTGGATTTTTAAGCATTTTTATTACTTCTAGTAAATTAACTTTTTGACGATTATTCAATGCATACAAATTGTGTGGTTGATTATTCGCTTTAAACATATTTGTAACTTTGTAAGTTTATGATATTAACGATAAAAATTACAGTTCAAAGTTAACAAAATATCGATGGTCAAAAGGCCAATTGTCGTAACCCTCACTTTGGCCGAAAATAGGATTATTATGAAATATTTAAATTTCGTATAATTTTCTTGTGTTTGACTAATTGTCGTAACCCACAATACTATTTAACTGCTATAATTTTAATATTTATCATTTATTTTAACGTTGTAACCCATAATGATAAATAGTGACAAATGCTGTAAGCCACATAAAATATAATATAATAAGAAAACGTAAGCCTCGAGACTTTTTTCTTCATTATGCCACATTGTTGTAACCCACATGCTGAAACCTAAAATGTCAATCAATTTATATTCAAAATTTGTTCGTATATGAAATAGGTACACCGTTAACATAGGTAGGTATTGTTAATATGAAATTATTGAATAATTAAACACAAAAATGTAATAATATAAAAAATTATAATATTTATAAAAACTTAATTTTTACGTTTAGAAATATATAAAATAAAATCCGTTTCTCGAATGACAGTAGAAATAAAAAAATGTTTAACAACTTGTTTTCATTAAAAAAAAAATTAAAATTAATTCCCCAAATAACAAGAAAAAAAAATATAAAACTATTAAACCAGGTTGGTATCGTCCTCGTCGTCCGTTTCTGCCAATGCATCTTGAACTGTACTTTTCCTCGACATAGATAAATATTCCTGGTGATACCTCGGTGGAATCGCTTTTGTTTCACAAAGTTTTACCAGATCTTTATATTTTGCTTCAGATATAGATAGTTTTGAGTTATACGCATGCATCAATACACCAATTTCATTTCTTTTTCTTCTTTTTGCTGTAACATTTATAATTTCAAACTCAGCGTCTAATTCGTAACCAAATGATATTTTCACATCTCTCGATTTAGAAAAATATACTTTTTTTATTTCGCTGAATTTTTTTCCATTTTTTAAAACTATTTTAGGAAAGATTGCATTCTGTAATACTTTGAAGTCCATAAAGTCATTATGACTCATCGTATATACATCGTACGGTTTTGGATTCAATCTTGCATTTACCATAATTGTCGGCCATTCTGAAGGTGCCCAAACAATTTTATTTTTTAAATTTGATTCTATGGTAGCATGCACTGAATCAACAGGCATGTAAGTATGACCGGGTTGCAAAAATGTAATAGTTATTTCCTGGATATTCTTAGACTTATTTAAAATGAACCAAAATATTGCCGATAATGTTTGATGATTTTTATTTTGCCCAGGACAGGAGTCGCAATATAATGACACTTTTTTAATTTCTGCTCTCTCGTCCACAATTGTTAAATATTTGACTATTACTGAACAAATCTCATTAGCTCCACGTTGACCATTTTCTTCTCCCCAAATGAAGCAGTACCCATTTTTTGTACCACTTTCGTAAAATGATTCATTGTAGATAGAATATTTTCTTGAATAGTATAACAACATACTATTTCCGTGAGGCGTATTGAGGACTTTTTGTAGATCGAAACTGGTGCATAGAAATGAATGATCATTTTTACTTTTTTTTTGTTCTTCTAAATGTATATTTTTGGAACTTTCAGCATCTTTTAAATGTTTTTGAAATTTTAATTTTTCTTCTTCAGTTTTATTTTCATCAGGAATATTTTTCATTTTTTCACAAGTTCCACATTTATCTTTTTTAGGGGTGTGTATTCCAATATTAAACTTGGTATTGAAAATATTTCGAAAAACTTGTTCTTTCACGTACTCAACTTTCTTGTGTTCACATTGTGCTTTATAAATTCTATATATGTTTGTAAGATTTTTCATTTCTGGTAACAAATATTTACGGGCAGAACTAGCTCTGCAGTAGTGTGACGGAACTGCTGGCAAATTTTTAATGAAGTTATCAACGTTTGCAAGCTTTTCAGGAGTAGTTTTATTCTTTGGTTGATGACTTCCTCGACCTTCTGTTTTAGACTGGTTTAATGTCTTATTGCGATTTTCTTCAGTGTATGTCAAAATTCTTTGTGTAATATTTAACGTGCTAATCAAAAATTGTTGGCAAACTTTGGTGAACTCTCCGTCGATTGGTAAGTAATACGATTTAGAGCACGTTCTTCTGCTTATATCATTTTCAGTGTATTTTCTTTTTTTTTCATGAGTCACCACGCATGATACTAAAAAATCTTTTTGTTGAGAAGAAGGTAAAGTATAAAAGTTATCAAAAATTTCTTTCCTAAATGTATCATGAATTGCACCACATTTATTCTGACATTTCATTTCTGAACATGGATTTGGTAATAATACTTTGTCATCAATTAATTTACCTTTTCTAGTTGTATAAGATTTTCCACTTACTCTGTTTATTGCATTTAATTTTCTTTTATTACCAGTTCTTTTTTTTCTCTTTCCACTTTCACCAACAAGCTGATCTTCTGTTTCGCCATGAAAAAAAAAAAAAAAATTAAAAATATTTTTTAACTAAACACGCATATAGGTAAGTAAAAATATTATTAATATTAATATTATTGGATATTCATTAATAAAAAAATAAACAAATTTATAGTTAATTTAAAATAATTTATAAGTCAAAGATTAGGTCTTGGATTTAAATGTCAAAAATACAAAAAATATTAAAAAATTAATATTACCTTTGTAGTGGGCCAACAGCTTGTCGCAAAGATATAGGTATGATGGAATAAAGTAGTCGAAATATTACTAAGTGTTTTATTAAAACTGATTGAAAATATTCTAAGTTCAATTAATTAATTTAATTGGAAAAATAAACTAAGTCCAAATGAACGATTTCTGGTGTAAAGTGACGTGAAGGTGCTTGCTCTAGCTCTGGAAAATCACGTCTGCGGGAGTCCTCTCCTGGGCCCCCTTATATAGTCAGTGTCCCCTGATCTCCTACTCATGTCCCTTCTGGCCTATTCGTATTCAGGTCATTCGCTTCTCACGCTATTACGCATTTCAGAGGATGCGCGTGCGATGATGACGTCCGAAGACCATCCGCTCTTTCAGGACGCGCGTGTGTGGTGACGTCCGGTGACGATATCCCACGCGCCTGTGGTCAGCCTCGCTCGAGATTCTCAGAACTCGAGATTAATATTTTATAATTATAAATATGATTGACAGTTATATTATAGGCCTACAATGTATCGTTGAGTTCTTTCACCTCCGATTCCCGAAGGTCAATTTAATAGGTGGCTAGTCTTCATTGTGACTAGGCCTAATATATTACCTCTCAGGTATGTAGGTATTTGCTCCCCATTATATATTTCTAAGTATTCCTACGTTGTACTATTCTTATTACCAATCATGGTTTTATAATATATGGTTGATTACTATCCTATTACTTGGATTTACACTGTATCGCCCCCTTTATGTATTATATTATGGGTATAGGACATCAGAGCACGTAGCACCTCCCCACGAAAAAAAAGGTTTATGTCCTCAAGACAGAAATCTTTCAAAAGTCTTAGCACAAAAATAGTTATATAAGTTTACAAAATACAATACAAGTTTTGTAACTCGCTTACAATAATTTCAATTACAATACATTTTACAATTATTTGTATGTTTTACAATATCATATTACAACTATTTGAACATTTTAAGAAATTTCAGTTATACAATACAAATTTATTGATTACAATAGTGTACTTAATATATAATTGTTAGTAGTTCCATTTTTCTCTTTTTTTTTTTTTTTACAATTAAAGTGGTTAGTGAATAATATAATTATTTAATTTAATTATATAATAAAATTGAATAATATGTAAATGCTAAGTTGTTATATAGTGGTTATAATAGTATAATGGTATAATTTTATATAATATAAAAGTTAGGGCCGGTATTACAATCATCGGTTACGTCTTCGGTTACGTGATGGTCTGTTAAAACATTTACGGACCGTTTAACTGATAATAGTATTACAATCTTCCGTAAATGTTATATTACGTAACCAACTGATAACGTAAAATTGTACTGTTTTTGCCTATATCTAAGGCGTAATTCATTTAATAAAATAAATGCCGCCAAAATTTTAAATTGCTGTAAACCATAGACGTATATATAATATTGTACATCTATGCTGAAAACAAATATGACTACACTTTTATATAAATATTATCAAATAATAAGAAAGAATTGCAATATTTGTATGTGAATTTAAACAAAATATATACCTAAAATATATTTGTATAAATTAACTGCAATTGTTCTTTTTAATTGAAATGGAGGATAAAAGACTGAAAAGTAAAAACTTCACTCTTCAAGAAGAGGAAGAGCTAGTTACATTAGTAATTAAATATTGGTCAATTGTCCAATGTAAAATCACAGATCATTCCAACAACATGTAAGTACTTTGGATAATAAATCATAATAATAATCTGTATAAAATACAGATATAGATCAAATTACAATAATAAAAACTGGTCTTGTCCTGCACAATCCATAGGAAGAAGAAAGAATATTGGAAAATTATTGAAAATGAATTTAATAATAATGCAGTCTCTGGATCTACTGAATGCTTCAGACCATCCACTGTTCTGAAATGCAAATTTGAGAACATGATGAGAAGAGCTCAGAAGAAACAGAGTTTTAATAAAGCTTCATTGACTAGCACAGGGGGTGGCACTTCAAAAATTGTTGAAATGACTGCAATTGATGAAAGAATTTTATCTCAAATTGGTAGAAGAGGCACTGGATTTATTCAAAATAAAAGTTGGTGTAGTGACGTAGGTAAGTAGCATTAACTAGTGAAAAAGTTGTTTTTCTGTACCTTTTTTAATTAACTTCATAACTTAACTAGTAAAAAAAATTTATAGTAATTACTAATTACTAAATTTTTTTCAGTTAATTTTTAAAATAATACCTAGATTAAGTTAAAAATCATGTTTCTATATAGGTAGTATCTAGTAGAGACAAAATGCAGTTTTAACAGCATATGAATATATTTTTTGGTTTTATATGTGTTAAGATACCACCCTTTTTGTAATTAATGAATTGATGAACATTTAATTTTTTCAGTTGAAGGTAGTCATATGTCAGAAATAGAAGAACTTGAAGATGGCCTGAAAGAAAAAAATATTGATATGACAGAGTCAGATGTTCAAGTAGTAGGCCCAGAAGACTATTACCAAGAGTATTACACTGAAAATGGTATAATATTTTTCTTTCATTGGTATAATATTTTATAATCATATACCTATGTTAATTATAACAAATTAAACTATAGAGGACCATGTTTCATTTGATGATACAGAAAAGTATGCAAGCAGTAAACCTGGAAATAAAAGTTTTATTGGTGATAATTTATCTGCAGCATCTGGTATTACTATATGATTGTAGTTATATCTTAATTAAATTATTAACTTGCGCATATCTATTTTAGTATCTTGGGCTAAGTATACACCATCGATGTTGAAGCAACCTAAAGCAAATGCTTTATGTGCAACTAATCAAAATGATTATATGAATAATGAAGGTTTGGGATTATGTTACAATATAAGTAATTTGAATGAAATGTACTTGTTTAATGTGATTGTTTGTAATATGTATAGGTCACACCAAAAAACGTAAACAATTACAAGATAAATTGACATTATGGGCTAAGGAGAAGGTGACTTTAACAAACCAACGAAGTGAATTTGAAAAATATCAATTGGAATTTCATCAAGAATCTTGGAAAAAGAAATTGCAAAGAGAAGACTTGCTAAATAAAGAAATTGAAAATCGCATTAGATTCTCAGCAGAAGAACATGCTGCTAAAATGGCAAAATTTCAAGCAAAAACAGAATTGCTAAAAATACAGAAAACTGTTTTATTGAAAGATGCTTTGTTGTAATTTAGCTACAACACAATTATTATTAATTATTATTATTAGGTTCCTATATTATTTTATAACTATATGTTGATATAAGTCTAAAGTTTAATTTAGCCTCTAGGGGTTCTAATTATTTAAATTTATAAACTCAGTTTGAATATTTTTTTGTTATGTTATATATTATATATTATTATTACTTATTAGGTACATTGTTTTATAACTATAATATGTCGATATGTAAGCTATTAGTTATTATTATTATTAGGTTCCTATATTATTTTATAATTATATGTTGATATGCAAGCTTAAGTCTAAAGTTTAATTTAGCCTCTAGGGGCTCTAATTGTTTAAATTTATAAATTCAGTTTGAATATTTTTTTGTTATGATATATATTACACATTATTATTATTACTTATTAGGTACATTGTTTTATAACTTTAATATGTTGATATGTAAGCTATTAGTTTGAATAGTTTTTTGAAATTATTTATTCATATATTTAATAATACATTTTATAAAAACAAAATTTATAGTTTTCTTTATATTTTAAATTGTATATATTTAATTTATTTTGTATGTATTTATTTTATTTTTATGCCATAGTAGAAAAGTAGTTTAAAAATCTTTTTCTATGTACTGATCTATTTCCTCCTTCATTAACATTACCTAGTTGTGGATCAACTAATGTCAGATTTATTGATTGTTCCAATTCGTTTGTTATTTTAGGTTCATTATCACCAAACTGTCTAGCAATATTATGGAGAACTGCAGTTGCCACTATAATTGCTTGAACTGTGTTTAAGTTTTTTATATTTATACCAAGACTTAAGATCGGAAATCTTCGTTTCCAAACACCATATGAGCGTTCAACAGGATTTCGTGTACGTATTTGTGATTCATTGAATAGAGTTTCAACATGTGTTAGAGGATTTAACAGAGGTGTAATGACATAACGTTGAACAGCATAACCACTGTCAGCAACTAAAACGCAATCATTGAATTCTCCATCATCAAATCGGTTCTTAATGGTAGAATTCCGAAAAATATTTGCATCATGCGTACTTCCAGGCCATCTTACAACAATATCTTGTATACGTAGCTTGGCATCACATACTGTTTGAACATTTATAGAAAAAAAATGTTTTCTGTTGCGAAATATTTCAGCATCATCTCCACCAGGAGATCTAATTTTTATGTGAGTACAGTCTATAGCTCCAATACATGATGGAAATTTAGCTATACTATAAAAATCTTGTCGAACCTTTTGAATTTCAGAATCATTTGAAGGAAAATATATAAACTGTGGTCGAAGTTCTGCTAATGCTTCTGAAACAACCTTAATTATTTTTCCAGCAGTTGTTTTGTGTATCCCAGCGAAATCACCACAAGCAGCTATAAATGATCCAGTTGCATAGTACCGTAATGTCATTAAAAGTTTTTGACCTGGTGTTACTGCATTATTTCTATAAATTCATTAAATTTAATATATTGCTAATCATTTTAAATCATATATATTAATTATTAATGTAATAAAAAATATTATGGATTGAAACCAATTTAACTGGTTTTTTAAAAAAAAACCTTTTTTCATTTATTAACACTATAGGTGTAAGCAAAACCAAAATCTTTAAAACCCCGGTTAAAATAACCGTTAAATGTTGAAAGGGTTTCGACAAAGGTGGGCAAGTTAAGTTAATTCAATTAAATATCCTTCAGTTAAAAGTTAAAAATTAGCAAAAAAATTTATTTAACTTGATAAGTTTAAAGTTAAGATTGAAAATTAACTCTAATCAGTTTTTTTTTTTTATTTTTACAAGAAATTTACAATCTGTACTTACTAGAACAATAAGCAAATGTGCATAGGGTATTTACATATGAATTTTTTGATGGAAGAAACCACCCATTGGTGATACTACCTATTTTGTGTTCTTAGTTTTAAGTTAAGCTAATTTTAATTATTAGACAGAAGGTCTCGACACCATCTTCGCTTAAGCCGTCTAGGTGGATTACCTGGAATGGACAAGGTAGATAGTTTTTTAATTAGAGGATTAGGATGAAGAGGTAGTTTGGTATGAAATCTTTTATAGTAGCATTTAGCTTCGTCAAGTACTGTTGTTATTCTTAGATCATTATGAAGCGTAATATTGGATACAAAGGGAGGGGCATTTGTGATTTTTCTTAGGGCAATGTTTTGAAAAGCTTGAATTTTTTGAATATTTGATTTTTTTGCACTACCCAAACTCTAATCAGTTAAAAAAAAAAAAAAATGAATTTTTCATAAATTTAAAGATTAATAATTTAAGTAGAACTGCAAAATAAATAATACAATTATTATACAAAAATAGTATGATGATAAAAATGAAAATAATTAGTTTTGTCTAAATTAAAATTAACTTATTGCACAATCATGATAATTAACTATGAAAATGTTAATTAAAACAGTAATTAAGTTATTAAGTTAAAAATAAAAATGTTTAAGTAGCTAAGTTAATGCCCACCTTTGGGTTTCGATTCTTGAAAAATATACAAACCTATCAGTTGGTGATGCGATCTTTGTCTCTATGACATCAAGGATGAACTTCACAGTAGTTTTGGTCAAACGAAATCTCTGCAAAAATTCGTTATCCCTCCAAACCTGAAAATGATCTGGTCGATCACGAATAGTTTTTGCCTGTCGAGGAAAACCTATTATACAAGCAAGTTCAAATAAACTATTATCTGAATCACTATCACGACTATCGTCATTGTTGACTTCATCATAACCCAAAACATCCATGACAGTGAACAAATAAAATAGAAAATAATAATTTAAATACAAATTAATAACTTTATAATGTATAAAATAAAAATATTCAAAATTTCAAATGAGTAAAGACGTAAAGTAAACAGTAAACACAAGAATAGTGAATACAAATTTTATTATCAAAATGATAACATAAAAATATTGAAAAAAAAGTAAACAAAAACTCAATCGCCAATCAAAAGCTTTAAAGGACTGTAGTATTATGTTTAACCGCCCGATATCGGTCAATAAGTTAACGGAAACATAATCAACCCTTTTTTGCCTTACGGACGTTTGTAATACAGGCTGGAACAGTTTACGGAGCGTTAAATCGTAACCGGCACATAACCGATGATTGTAATACCGGGCCTTAGAGTTTAGTGTATAATAATAATGCATTTATTGCCATAGAATAAAAATAGTAAAGTATATAATAATAAAATATATTTGTAAAGTGTAGTTTCTATTTATAATAATTTTATAATATTTCTAGTGTATCTGATTCGTTTCCACTAAGTATAAGTGTATATATATATTGAATAATAGTTTTTATATTTTATACTTTAATTTATATTTTTATAATTGTTTCCTAATGTAATATTTATTATTATTTATAGTATTAATATTGACATATTCTTTTTATATTGTCTTTCTCTTTCGTTTACTCAATCAAATATTATCCCCAAATGCAATGACCAACTATTTATTTTAAGTTTGTCCTTTGCAAATGACGTTATCTTTAACTGATTATTAACTGTTTGGTCAATCATCCCCCATCACTTGGATTGTGACGAACTCGCTCCATCATAATCAATTGTCAAAAGTTGTTAGTGGGCGGGCCGTACAATCCAACCGGATTTATCATAAAATATTGATTGAACCAACATGTTATATTATCAAGTAGGTTCAGGTAGTCGCAGACACATTCTCACTGTTATTTCACAAGAATTTATCTGCTAACTACACAAACCGAAATGACCAGTATTCTTTGAAGAATTATCTATCATAATACAAAATATCTGCAGGATTAGTTAATATTTCTAAAAAATAGTTTAACTCATAACAATAAGGCTCACTCAAATCTCTGTCGACGCACATATCTGATAAAAATCTCTTAGTTGCAGATATCATTTTCAAAATTTTGTCATCCTCGTAGGGTACTAAAATCGAATTATTTGCGGTGACTATATGATAGTCATAGCAATTAGTAAAATTATGCCAATCTCCTTGTTCTGGATTTATGTGGTATTGTGTTTCAATATTTAGTGCAATTTCCGCGCTTAACTGTTCCAATCTATTCATTTTGTTTTATTACTTTGTGGTTGATTTAACTATAGTTTTCAATTATTATGTCTGAAATTAAATTTATATATAAAATTTTAATTTATAATTTTAAAAGTGTTTTATTAAATTTTCATATCTTTGTTTTCGTATCACAAAGTCAAAAATACATTTGGTGTATTTTACATCCACAGTAGGATCGTGTGCATACGTAATTTTATGTTTCTTTTTACAAATCATGTCGTGCGTTTCTACCAAATTAAGTAGGCGCCCCGACTTGTTAAATTTCCCTATGTCTACTTCGTATATTATTTCTTTGGTATTTAATTTTTCGAATTGTATCGTGAAATTTTTGTTAAATAATTTATCATAGCATGTTATGTTTAAAATTGGAAATTGCGTTAAATCTAATCTGTGCAGAATACTTTTATCAGAGTGCCCGTTCCATACTACTATTACGTTCTCCTTATTTCCTTTTAAGATGTAACTCTCAATATATCCAGGGGTCAAATTATTTCTTGTCGTATTCAAACTTTTGTTTAACTGGTCTAGACAAGCATCTCTCAACTCCGTTTTACACCTAAATACTCTTTTAATTTCTTTTATAGCTACTTGTAGCTCTCTGTCTTTCATCGGTCTTGGTTCTTCGTTGACAGGTAAAAATAAAGGTCTACCTTCCAACTTACGAATTTTGAATCGATCTAGGCTATTTGAGATAGCTCCTGAAATAACCACCATGCTTGTCCTGTCCACCATTGAAAATTCAAAGTCCATTATAACGAATTTATGTGTTTCCGCTCTGTTATGAAAATAGTCCAACATTAATTATAATTGTCAAAGTTTTTATTACAAGCAACGACAACACAAGCTTACAAGCTTACACAAGTTTACATTTAATAATCACAAAAGGTTTCTCTTTTTTTTTATATATACTTATTTTACTAATTATTAATAATTTATTGTTTTTTTTTTTTTCTATACATATTTATTTACTAATTACTAATAGTTTACTTTTTTTTTTTATTTATCGTTTTATTTTATATTTTTATTCTGTAATTATTGGTGGTAATCAGGTGTATCACCTAGTAATTTTTCTTTAGCTTTATTTTCTTTAAGTGGGGATTCCACATAAAAAGTACTTCGACTTCTCGGTAAGTTATCATTCATTACTGCCATTTGTTGGTGGCTTAACGCTCTACCAGTGGTCAAGTTGCATCTATACGATATATATATAAAAAATAATAAGAATAATGAAAATACTATTAATCCTATAATTGCATACATCAGGTATGAATTTTTACTATCGTTATCTACTCCCGATTGTCTCAATATTTCCTCATCTATCATATTATCTATCTCGTCCAGGGAGTGTGCCATCTCATGTACATTATCTAGTTTATGCGAATCGAATTTCGTTTTTCGTATTTTTATGTTTTTCACGCTTTTAAGTTTTACTGGTAAACCACTCACGCCTATTTTTGGAATGAAATTTATGTAATATTTCGATTTTATTTCCCTTGTCGGGTTCAATACTATATTCTCCGCATACGCTCTACATTCTTGGTTTAGTTTTATTAAACCTTGATTTTTGATCTTTACTATATACGGTTCCTTATTTCCTTGGCATACTATAGTCAACGTGTCACTAGTGGTGGTAAATATCCTTGCATTTGCATACTTTAATTTATGAAATATATTTTTCGATATTACTATCACTCCTATTTCACATGTAGGTGGTAAGAGGTCTGGATTTTTAAATAATGCTACTTCACATGGTTGCCTAATCGATTCGTGCTGTATAGGTTGAAATTCTGGGCAAATAGTAAATGCCTCTGTCTCTGCACAATGTAGTAATTGTGTTTCAGTGAAAGTGGTATATTGCCTGCGATTTTTGGTTATACCGACATATTGGTATTCCGGTTTTAAAATTAAACTATGTTCCTTATTATCGCTTTTATTTTCCACACGGTGTGGTATAGGTATTATTTTGTAAAGGGTCAGCTCCAGTTCCGTTACTAAAGGTATTTTTATTAGAAAAACTATTTTATTATTTTTGTAAAATACCGCCATTTTAGTTATTTTGCTTAGTTCGTAAATTTCGCTTGGATCTGTGCCCATAGGCAAATTTAAATTTATTGGTAAATTAATTTTTATTTGTGTTAATTGTTTCGCTAATTCCCGAGGCGTTACTAAACTAGAATGTAGTACACCCGTTCTAGCTGCTGTTATTATTGAACTAAGGGTCGTTGTTTCATAAGAATATTGTGTTAATAACGCGGTAAAAATGCTATGTATTCTATTGGTTAACACCAAGGTGTCCAAAGTTGAAGTATGATTTACTAATTCATTTATTTTAGTTTTTAATTCATTTTGCTTTTCCTCTAATTCCTTATAAAGCTTATTGATTTCTACTGATGCGCCCCCTATTCCTTGTACTGCCGATTTGACTACTGTAGTTTGATTTTTTAATAAATGTATCATTCGTTCGTTACTTTTTTCAATTATTCCTATTTGATCAGTGGTCTCTTTCGCACAATCGTTGTCGCACACTCCAAACAATGTTTTCATTGCTGAACCTATTATATTGACTAGACCTCGTTTACGCCTACCCATAGTTATAGTTTTATAAATGGTCATGGTTGTTGTTTCTAAACTATTTGTATATCTACCGATTGACTCATACATTTGCTCCATTTGAGCAGATATTTCGTTAAACATTATTTTTAATATATTTTCAAACCTAGAACAAATTTCATGTTTCGACATTTTATCCTGACAATGATTTATCATAGTATTAATTTCTACTTCTAATTGCTTATATCTATCATCGTAATTTGTTAAGGGTACATAAGTTATTAGCTCCCATTGAGCTCCTATTATTCTGATATCTCCTTGATTTTCATAAAATATGCTTGTCTCGGTTTTAAATTCTTCGATAGAGTATGGTAGTTGTCCTTGAACAGCTGTTATTAAAAATAACCTATATCATAATACGTGTATTAGATAATATTGGTATTACTAAACAAATGTTTAAATAATGAATGTACTATAACTTTATGTTAATATAATCATACTTTATTATATTACTTATAATAACTTACAATCTAATTATCATATAAATAAACTTAATATTAATGTACAATTTAATAATTTACAAGTGGTCATTTCGTGGTTAAAATTCCCAACGATTAAAATCATTAATAGTGATTAAATAATCCATGTCATAGTGTATGGCTTGTTTTAACATCCAACACAATAGTTCCTTATACTCGTGGAAATTGCCCACTAATGTTGTCAAAATTCCTCTTAGATACTCTATTGTGCTGGTGCGCTCTTCTCGCCTTAACGGTACCCGCATGGTATCAAGTGCCGATCTAATGTGTTCGTAATAACAGTAGGGTATTTCTGCCCATTCCCCCGAAAAGCAACTGTGGCTCTGGTGTTTTATTTTTCGACCCAAATTTATTAAAAAATCTAACCGTCGGCTTTCATTAAATCCACCCCCTCCGAAATGTGGTAGTGAAATACATAATAACTCGTGACGAATCGGCCATTCCTCAAATTCTATAAGAATCTCCGGCTGATGGCGTTCGCCGACCTCAACCGGTGGACCGGTGTACGGAACGTATGGAATGGGTGTCCGCGACAGTTGCCCCACTCTCAGTTCAAATAGAAGGGTATTTAGAATACAAGCGTAATTCGCTTCTATCCCCCCTGGCCGATTTACTCCGTCATCATGCTCGTACCCTTCATACCAACAATTATGTTGATCAAGTACTGCGGAAGGAGGATCCCACCTGACGAACCGTGGATCGTTATTGCTCTCCATTAATTTTTCACCGATAAATTCACCATTTTTGTTTAACCTAAGAATCACCTGGCGTCCTTCCCCCAGTGTAACCGTTTGTATTTCGAATTCCGGGATATCATTTATATCTACACCTGTTATTAGTGGCACCTTGAACCTCTGCGAGCCCGGTTCGCTGACATAAATAATGTCCATTCTTCCTTCCCTATAATGTTTATAAGTCGCTTACTTAAAATGCTTACATTAGCTAACTACTACATATTTTATATTAGTTTATTGATTATTGTTGTAATGTATATATTACTTCTCTCTCTAATGTTATATATCTTTTTATTATTTTTTTTCATTTTTTTTTTCTTATATTCTATTTAATTAAATATCTAAATTATTCTATTTTATTGGTCATTATAATGTGGTTTCATACATCTCATACCGTTCGGACTGTACTTGTTCCTCTACATTCGTATAACGAAATTGTCTCATATAGCTATATCTACACGCATATATTACTAACAACATGCTGATTATTAACAATACACCTATGGCTATAACAATATAATTATCGTACCTAATTTTATTTTGAACGCTTTCCGCTTCGTCTATGAATTTAGTTGTATTATTTATTTCTGTGCTATTAATTGTGTTGTTATTTATAATTTTGCTAACGTTAAATTTATTTATTATAGTCGTGTTTTCATGTTTCAATGTATGACTTGGATGTGTAACGGTACTGTTGCTATTGCTTAAATTATTTGTTGTATTTGTATTTTCTATTTTTATTTTATTATCTGTTGTGACTAATTTTGGTAGTGTTGTCGTATTAGTGTGTGTAATAAGATCTGCGGTATTATTATTAGGCTTTGTTCTTTTATTACGTTGGGTTCTTAAAATGTTAATTTTATTATTATATTCTAAATTGTTTGTTGTTAATTCTTCGATTTCCGTGGTATCCTTGGTATCCGTTTTTATTGCAATAAGTTCGGGTGGCTGAGTTTTAGTCCAATCTTCGTAAATTTCTATAGTGTCATCATAATCATCATTTTCAATTGCAAAGTTTTTTGTTACCATTATCATAACTAACCTATAATATTATTGTTTATTATTTATAACTTAATTATATTAGAGAAAAAGAAATAATCTGATTTTATTATATTGTATTCTTTTTGATTAATATAGGCTCGTAAGTACGCATTCTCTTATGTTTCATTATCTCGTCGGCTTCTGGTATATAGTTTAACCAATCGTCCAAAGTTTTACAGAAAGCGTAATTTAAAGATTCCGTGCCCCCTGCCATGTCGTGCATATAATCAGTCATGTTTTTAGCTATTTGTTTTAATTCTAATTCGGAATATGGTTCCTCTAATTTTTCATTTGCCGTTTTTACGTGTATATCTAGACATTTAGGCGATTCGTACATTCTTAGTCTCTTAAAACAGTGTTTTTCATGATCGATTGCAATTCCCAATTCAGTCAGAAATTGTTCTTGTTTTGTTTTATTTCTAAAAATAAAATATTTATCTTATCATATATCTACCAATATCTATATATAATTTTATCATATTTTTAATTATAAACTTTATATATTATATATTTTATTTTATTTTAATTATATTTCAGTTAGCAACTTATTTAGTTTATACAGTTTCAATATAATTTACTTATTTACTTATTTCTATTATTTCTTATAATTTATAATCTTAATTTACTTGATTACTTTATATTTATAATTATTGTTATTTAATCGCTTTTATCTTCTTCCGATTTTTCGTGATATTTTTTCACATCATTTTTATGTACAGTAACATGTTTTCTACCTCTTTTTATTATTACGTTTTCGCTATCTAATATTTCCAAAACCTCATATGGACCCTTCCATAAAGGACTTAATTTATTCTTTTGCGTTTTATCTTTAAGTAATATTAAATCTTCTACTTCTAACTCTTCAGTATGCTCTTTTTTATCATAATGTTTTTTAGATTTTATTTTCTTTTTAATTAACCTTTCTCTCGCTATTTTGTGCGATTCCTGCATTTTTTGTTTTAAATCAAATATATAGTCATCATAATTATATCTCGGTTCCGGATTACTTTTTAATTTAACTGGTATGTCTATCTCTCTTCCATATAACAATGCATATGGTTGATAATTGGTCGAAGTGTGTTCTGTCGAGTTATATACGAATAATGCATATGGTAATAATTGGTCCCAATTGTTTAGATCTTTATCTACATAATGTCTTAAATATTCGGCTAATGTTCTATGCGATCGTTCTAAGCTACCGTTAGTTTGTGGGTGATAAGGACTTGTATTTATTTTATTGATTTTTAGTAACTTGCACACTTCTGTGAAAATTTTACTAAGAAAATCTGTACCTTGATCTGTCAAAATAGTTTCAGGTATACCGTGCACACATACGAAATTTACTACAAAAGCCTCGGCTATAGTATTTGCCGTATGATTTGGCAATGGAACGCCTAAAGAAAATTTTGTTAGGTCGTCCTGCATGGTCAATATATATGTATTTCCCATGACAGTTGTTATTAAAGGTCCTACTATATCCATAAATATTTTTTCAAACGGTCTAGAACTTGTCGTTGTAATTATCATTGGACTTCTATGATGTCTATTTGTCGTCTTATTAGCCTGACATGAAGGACAATTTTTTATATACTCTTTCACTTCTTGTTTTAAACCTGGCCAATTAAATTGCCGTTTTATCTTTTTAACCGTTCTATGTAATCCAGCATGACCCCCTAATAAAGAATCATGAAATTGTTTAAATATAATTAATTTTTCCTCTTTGGTATATTCTAATTTAGTGCAAATTAGTATTTCTATATCTGTATTGCGAAATATATACCTAATCATTGATCTAACTTTTGCCCAATCCAATCCATCCTTTTTACCTATTTGATTCATAGTTAATTTATTCAAAGAATGTTTGATACAAAAGTATTTTAAATTTAACAATGCTAAATAAAGATTTTCGTACGTAGTTAATTGCTTTACTTTACTTTTAGTTATTATAAATATAATATATCTTTCCTCATGTTTAAATTTTACTACATCGCCTATCTCTTTATTAGATTTTATCATTTCATTATTTCCGAACTTTCTTTTTAATTCATAATTAATTCCCGATTTGAAATTATAATATTTTTCTATTTCTGATACTATATGGTATTCTATTGGTGATTCCAATAAATCTCCATTTACTTCTTTTACATTTTTATTTGTTATTACGGTTGTTTCCGATTTTTCCAAAAAGCTGGTATAACTTTCGTTTTTTATTTCCTGTATATTATACATTCTACTCAACGCATCTACATTCGAATTTTGTACTCCCGGTTTATATTTTATTTCGTAATCATATTCTTCGAGTTGTATGCGCCATCTCGCTAATTTAGATAATGGATCTTTTAAATTAAATAGCCAAGATAACGGTCTATGATCTGTTAATATTACGAATTTTCTACCATAAAGATATGGTCTAAATTGTTTAACTCCGAATACTATTGCTAAACATTCTAACTCGGTTGTTGAATAGTTCATTTCACTTCTATTTAAAGTCCTAGATGCGTAAGCTATCGGTAAATCGCTACCTATTTTACCTTGCGATAATATAGCTCCTAAAGCTTTACCACTCGCATCGGTTGTAAGTATAAATTCTTTTGTAAAATCTGGATATTGTAAAATCGGTTCTGAACAAAGTGCGTTTTTTAATTTATCGAAAGCTGCTTGACAGTTTTCGTCCCAATCAAATTTTACATCTTTTCTTAATAAGTGTGTCATCGGTTTAGCTAATAAACTATACGATTTTATAAATTTTCTGTAATATCCCGAAGCCTAAAAATGATTTTATTTGTTTAACGTTCTTTGGTGTCGGAAATTCTAATACTGATGTTATCTTTTTCGGATCCGGTTTAATACTGTGTTCTGAAATTACATGACCTAAGTACAAACATTCGCGCTTTAAAAATTCGCATTTATCCGGTTGTATTTTTAGATTATGCGTCCGTAGGCGTTCGAATACGTCTATCAATTTACTATTATGATCTGCTAAATTTTTCGCGTATATTATTATGTCATCCAGGTATACTAAACATTTGATGCCTATTATCCCTGAAAGTACGTTATTCATAAGTCTTTGAAAAGTCGCGGGACTTGTTTTCATTCCCATAGTCATACGCTTAAAATGATAATGACCTTGACCGGTCGAAAACGCTGTTAATTCCCGAGATTCTTTTGCTAACGGTATTTGATAAAATCCGCTTGCTAAATCCAAAATAGTAAAAAGTTGACATTGTCCTAACTGGTCTAATATTTCCGTAATATTTGGTAACGGGTGAAATTCATTTAATGTTACTTGATTAAGCGCTCTAAAATCTATTACTATTCGAAATTTATCTTTACCAGATGAATCTGATTTTTTCTTTACTAAAAGTAATGGTGCATTAAAAGGTGACATTGAACGTTCTATTATATCGTCTTTTTCCATTTTACTTAATTGTTCCTCAATCTCTTTTTGTTGAGCTTGTGGTAACCTATATGGTCTTTTATAAATCGGTGGCTGATTAGCCGGTAATCGTATTATATGTACTGCCGCGTTTGTAAATGTTAAATAATCATTTTCTAAATGAAAAACGTCCGAAAAATGTTCGCATATTTCTAATATCGTATCTCGTTCTTCCTTATTTAAATGGTCACTTCGTATTAAATTTTTAATTTTATTTACGCGGTCGTTATTATCGTTAATCATTTTTATTTCGTGTAATTTATATTCTACATTATTTTCGTATAAAATTTTATTTAATTCGTCCTCGAAAATGTTTTGTGGTGATTCCGAAATGTTTAATATACTTATAACTGTGTTTCCATTTTTAACTGTATTTATTATATTAGCGCAATAGACATCCTGTATCAATTCTTGTTTGTGTATTAAAATATTTTTATTTTCCATATTAGGATCGGCTATTGGTATAGATACTACTGTTTCCGTTCGCGGTTTTAATGTAAAACAAATTTTATTTAATTTGCGTTTAACATCGTTTTTAATCGTCAATATATTATTTGCGATATCTATTACTGCGTTATTTTGCAACAGGAAGTGGTGACCTAGAATCCCGTCTTTCGGTATTGGGAATTCTTTATTCACTACATGAAAATCGGTTTTTATTTAATATTAATATTATTGTAATTTTACCAATAGTAGATACTATTTTGTCATTTATGCCTTTTAAAAATATTTTATCTTTTTCATTTACTAAAGTTTCGCCAGTTAATTTATCTATTTTTATTAAATTTATTTCGCTACCGGTATCTAAAAGAAGACTAATATTTTCTGTATTAAAATTAGGTGATTGAAATGAAATATGATTATCGTGTATTACTGAGACGATGTTGAAGCAACGTTGTACATTTGCTCCTCCGGTGCGGCTACTATTTGGCTGATCGAACGGACGCCGGCGCCGTTCGATGCCTGCCCGTTTCCCGACTGATTAACATTATTATTACGCTCATTTCTTTGCCTACTATAGCAGCTAACACTATCGTGTCCTATTTTATTACAGTAAGTGCAAGTTATCGGCGTTGCATTATTATTAATATTATTCTGTTGCACATTATTATTACTTTGTACGGGTTGACGAACATTATTATTTTGTCTTTGGTTTTGTCTGCCCATGCGACAATCTCGCGCGATATGATTATTTCTACCGCAAGTATAACATCCTGCATTATTTTGTCTATTATTATTCTGATTATTATTACTATATTGATCATTATTATTACGCGGATAATTATTATAGTTATTATTGGGAATATTACCGCCTCTGTTAAAATTATTATTCCTAGGTAAATTGTTGCCGTTATTATTGCGATAATTATTGTTAAAATTATTTCCGTTTTGTCCATAGTTTCCGCGATTATAATTTTGTCTAAAGTTATTGTTATAATTATTATTAAATTTCTGCGCGTTATTATTACCCTGATAATTATTTTGCCAACGTTTATTATTATTATAGTTATTCGCGTTTTGTTCCCTTTTTACATTACTCTGCGTCATTTCCGAATTATGACTAAGTTCGATTTCCAGTTGTCTGGCTAGTTGCATAGCTACTTCTAGAGTTTTTGGATCTCTCGCACGTATTATTGTTTGTAAATTCATTTTTCCAAAGACCTTGAGAAAGCTTCTGTCACATTTGTAGAAATGATCCAATCCGCGGCCAAACTGTCCTCGCGTCCAAATAACAACTATTCAACCAACACGAACACAATTATGGACAAATACCCACTCCCGGGCCACATCAATATACTCTTAAGACTAAAAAGAAAAGCTCGTGCCAAATGGCAAATCACAGGTTACCCTAACGACAAACGGATCTTTAATAACCTAACCAACAAACTTAAAAGGCAACTCCAAAATCACAAAAATCAATCCTATAATAGCTACATCTCTAACCTAAATCCAACAAACGGCTCGCTTTGGAAAGCAACTAAAAAAATTCTTAGACACATCGAACTCACTCCTCCAATCCGTCGCCCCGATAACTCCAAAATCACTGACGACGTTGAAAAGTCCAACGTTTTTGCCGAACACCTTGCTACAGTTTTTAAACCAAACATTATACAAACTAACCCACAGCACTCTGCCAGAGTGTTCGAGTTCTTAGATAGTCCACTACCAGTCTCTTTGCCTGCAAAACCCACTTCCCCAAATGAAGTTTTCTTCAATATAAAACATTTAAAGCCTGGCAAAGCTCCTGGTCATGACTTGATAACTGCTCTATTTTTAAAACAGTTACCACCCAAAACAATAATACTTTTATCATATATATTCAATTCTATACTCCGCCTTTCTTATATGCCATCTATCTGGAAACATGCTCAAATAATTCTTATCCTTAAACCAGGTAAACCTCCCGAAAACCCATCCTCTTACCGTCCTATAAGCCTTCTGTCTGTCGTAGGAAAACTATTTGAAAAAATACTCCTAAAAAGAATTACAAAAATTGCCACAGATAATAAAATTATACCTGATTTCCAATTCGGCTTCAAATCTAAACACTCCACAATCCACCAACTGCATAGGGTCGTCGACCAAATTTCATCAGCCTTCGAGAGCAAAAAAATCTGCGTTGGTATTTTCCTAGATATCGCACAGGCTTTCGACCGAGTTTGGCACCCTGGCCTACTCTTTAAATTAAAATCCTTCTTGCCTGCTCCGTACTTCCTACTAATTAAATCTTATCTAAGCCAACGAACATTTGTCACCAAAATTAACGGCGCCTTATCCAACCCTCAAATAGCAACTGCTGGTGTTCCTCAAGGCAGTGACATAGCTCCCTTCCTATTCAATGTCTTTACCAGTGACCTACCTCTAAACGAAAGCACACTACTTGGTACGTTCGCGGATGACACTGCTATTCTTGCTACTGACAAAGATCCCATCCAAGCTTCCCAAAAAATCCAAAACCACCTAACTGTGCTAAACTCCTGGTTTCACGACTGGAAAATTAAAGTTAATCCATCAAAATCCTCTCAAATTACTTTCACACTCCGATCCTTAGAATGTCCCGCAACCTTTATCGGCAATGCACAAATTCCATCTTCCACGCAAACTAAATATTTGGGTTTAATTCTCGACAAACGCCTTACATGGGGTCCCCACTTAAAAAACAAGCGTAAAGCTCTCAATTTAAGACTCCACCTTCTTAGACCTCTACTCCGCTCAAAGCTCTCATTAAAAACCAAAAGAACAATATACATGGCTCTTCTAAGACCCATGTGGTACTATGGCATACAACTTTGGGGATCAGCCAAACCCTCGAATACTAGAACAATCCAGGCATTTCAGTCTATCTGTCTACGTCTAATATCAGGTGCCCCTTGGTACATTACCAATGAATCACTTCATAAAGACATCTGCATTCCAACCTTAAATAGTCTTGCCAAAATCACCTACAAAAAAACACACCAAACATTCAGTTCTCACTCTAATCCTATAATCACCCAACTATCATCCAATCAAATTCCAGGTAATCCACCCAGGCGCCTGAAAAGGAACTGGTGTAGGGACCTACTCTCTCCTTAAATCGCTTTCCACGGGGTGCCGCCACTGGGTGACTTCCCCCTCCTGTCAATCAACCATCATCACATTTACTTATTGTATAACATGTAAATACAGATTGTAAATATTATGTTTTGTTCAATAAAAAAAAAAAAAAAAAAAAATTCATTTTTAAACCATTAATGTATATAGCTAATGCCTGTTCCGTTATCGCTTGCCTAAGGATTTTCGCTTCCTCCGCGGGTTTATTTGCTACCGTTGCGCTGCATAAATTATAATACAATTTTTCTACGCGACCGTTATAAGACTGTACGTCTTCGTCATTTCGCATGCGTAAGGAGTTTAGACTTATTTGAAGTGTTTGCGGAGATAATGGTTGTTCAAATGCGCTTTTTAAAATAAATTTTATATTATCCCAAGTCGAAGTTTCTCTATATCGACATACGTCTAATGCCTTCCCTGTTAATTTAGTTGCTATGAATTTAGTTAATAATGGTAATTGTTCTTTTTCTATCGCCTCACATGCGTAATCGCATGCCCTAATAAACGCGTATACATCTTTTTCGTCAGCGCAATTTGGTATTAACGATGAAATATCTTTTAATAAAAGTTTAGTTTCTGCCATTTTTACTCTAGGTTTTCTAGTTACTGGTTGCAATTGCGTATGCACTATATTCTGTTTTGTGCGCGTACCTATAACCCTTTTTTCGATTTCGTTAATTGTATTAAATTTAATACTTGTATCTAATAAACTTTTCTCTACTATTCCACTTAAATATTTATTTTTATCAAATTCTTGCGGACTTCCGTAACCTTCCGCTGTAATTAATTCACTATCTGTTTTATTTTTATCAGATTTATTTATATTTAATTCCACTTGAATTCCTTTTTCTTTAGTTTCACTATTAATTTTTTCTCCCGATAATCTATCGTTTAATTCGTCAGTTATACTACCTTCCGTATCACTACTCATAAATTTATTTTTATACTACTCATTAATCACCGAAAAAATAACTATTCTTAAATTAAAACAAATTGTCTATTCTATTCATATACTTAAATAAAATTAACTTAATTTAATCCTTAATAATAAATTACGGCTAAATTAATATATAATATTTTTTTTTTGATTTTTTTTTTTTTATTATATTAATTGCTAACTTAATAATATTCTATATATTTTTTTTATATTCCTTTTTTTTTTACTTAATTATTATCGTTTTTTGTTCCAAAATTATTCTTATATAATTTTCAAATACTAGGCCTTTGCCTCTAAAATTCACAATTATTTTCTCAATTATTTTTAATCAACACTATAGGTCTTATTTCTTGCCTAAAAATTCACAATTATTTTCCTCAATTATTTATTCAACACAATAGGGCTTATTTCTGCCTAACTAAAATTCTCAATTATTTTTTCATTTATTTATTCAACACAAAATAGGACTCTCTGCCTAATAAAAATTCACAATTATTTCTCAATATAAAATAGGTACTCTGCCTAATAAAATTCACAATTATCTCTCAATTAAAATAAGTACTTTGCCTCATAAAATTCACAATTATCTCTCAATATAAAATAGGTACTTTGCCTAATAAAACTCAAATATTCTCAATATAACTCAATAAAAACTTAAGACTTCACTGTCTTTTATAAATTCACCAAATATAAGGTCTTACCTCTTGCCTTCTAATAACTCAATATAACTCAATAATAGGATTTAAATTCCCTCAATAAAATTCTCAATTGTGACACATATATTTCTCTAATAAATCAACTTCTTTTAATTCTCAATAAAATATTTCCCGTATTTTCCAACGTATTATCCACTTTTATTTATTCTCAACAATTATTTATTACGTATTATTTTCAACGTATATTCACTTTTATTTTTATTTATTCTCAACAAATTATTTATTCCGTATTATTTTCAACGGTTACCCTTATAAACTTTTTTTCAAAAACGATAATTATTACGTGTTAATTTCAACGTAAAATCCTAAAAAATCTTCTTAATTCTCAATAAATTATTTACTTATGTTCACTCTCTTTTTTTTTACTTATATTTATTTAAATCCTCAATTAATATTTAATTTTATTCTAAAAATTCACTTTTATTTTCTAAATCTGAAAAAATTATTTTATTTTATTCACGTTTATTTTTCTAAGTCCGAAAAATTATTTTATTTTTTCTTCGATTTTCAACTATTATTTATTTATTTCTATATTACCTTTATAATTAATTATCGAAATTAAATTATTGATATACTTTTATAATAAAAAAAATTTAATTATTTTGACTGTTAGAAAAATTTTCTATGTCACTATTATTTATTAATTATTTTTATAACTGTTTGCATTTATTTTATTTCAATAAAATATTTTATTTATTAATTATTGCTTATTAAAATTTCCTTTATTTTATTCTTTAATATTTAATTTAATTTAATTTATTTATTTAAACACAAAAATCGGAACTTGAAAAATTTCCTAAGTATTATAAAAATTATTATTTTATAACTTATTATTTATTAAATTGTTTAATTTATTTTATTTTATTTAATTGTAAAAATTCCAACTCTAAAAAAAAAATTATTTTGATTAATTTTTTATTTTAATATTTATTTAATTATTTTTAATTAGAAAAATTATTATTGATTGTTAAAATTTTATTATTTTATTTTACGGGGAGAATATATATACACCTTCACAATAAAAAATTTTACGATGGAATATTAATTCCAAAGGAGACGGATCAGAGCTAGCGCTTAATAATTATTTTACATTAAAAAAAAATTATAACTCACACTACGACGGCTTGAGTTGCTGCTTCCATTTCTGATTGTTGAATTTTTTTGACGACTTTGAATCGGTTGGCTCGCTACGCGTATGATTCTTTCTCAGAGTCGCTGAAGTTGACAGTGATCAGTTGTCCTCTTCAACAGTGAATCGTGATTGATCTGCCTCTCGAATTCTTCGTTGAAAAATTTTTCCAATATTTCGAAAAAATTTCGAAGTTGAAAAATTATTTTTTTATTTAAAAAAAAATAAATAAATTCGTCCAAAGAATTCTTCTTGAAAGAATCCTACCGACTGCGCCAAATTTGTAGTGGGCCAACAGCTTGTCGCAAAGATATAGGTATGATGGAATAAAGTAGTCGAAATATTACTAAGTGTATGTCACTATTATTTATTAATTATTTTTATAACTGTTTGCATTTATTTTATTTCAATAAAATATTTTATTTATTAATTATTGCTTATTAAAATTTCCTTTATTTTATTCTTTAATATTTAATTTAATTTAATTTATTTATTTAAACACAAAAATCGGAACTTGAAAAATTTCCTAAGTATTATAAAAATTATTATTTTATAACTTATTATTTATTAAATTGTTTAATTTATTTTATTTTATTTAATTGTAAAAATTCCAACTCTAAAAAAAAAATTATTTTGATTAATTTTTTATTTTAATATTTATTTAATTATTTTTAATTAGAAAAATTATTATTGATTGTTAAAATTTTATTATTTTATTTTACGGGGAGAATATATATACACCTTCACAATAAAAAATTTTACGATGGAATATTAATTCCAAAGGAGACGGATCAGAGCTAGCGCTTAATAATTATTTTACATTAAAAAAAAATTATAACTCACACTACGACGGCTTGAGTTGCTGCTTCCATTTCTGATTGTTGAATTTTTTTGACGACTTTGAATCGGTTGGCTCGCTACGCGTATGATTCTTTCTCAGAGTCGCTGAAGTTGACAGTGATCAGTTGTCCTCTTCAACAGTGAATCGTGATTGATCTGCCTCTCGAATTCTTCGTTGAAAAATTTTTCTAATATTTCGAAAAAATTTCGAAGTTGAAAAATTATTTTTTTATTTAAAAAAAAATAAATAAATTCGTCCAAAGAATTCTTCTTGAAAGAATCCTACCGACTGCGCCAAATTTGTAGTGGGCCAACAGCTTGTCGCAAAGATATAGGTATGATGGAATAAAGTAGTCGAAATATTACTAAGTGTTTTATTAAAACTGATTGAAAATATTCTAAGTTCAATTAATTAATTTAATTGGAAAAATAAACTAAGTCCAAATGAACGATTTCTGGTGTAAAGTGACGTGAAGGTGCTTGCTCTAGCTCTGGAAAATCACGTCTGCGGGAGTCCTCTCCTGGGCCCCCTTATATAGTCAGTGTCCCCTGATCTCCTACTCATGTCCCTTCTGGCCTATTCGTATTCAGGTCATTCGCTTCTCACGCTATTACGCATTTCAGAGGATGCGCGTGCGATGATGACGTCCGAAGACCATCCGCTCTTTCAGGACGCGCGTGTGTGGTGACGTCCGGTGACGATATCCCACGCGCCTGTGGTCAGCCTCGCTCGAGATTCTCAGAACTCGAGATTAATATTTTATAATTATAAATATGATTGACAGTTATATTATAGGCCTACAATGTATCGTTGAGTTCTTTCACCTCCGATTCCCGAAGGTCAATTTAATAGGTGGCTAGTCTTCATTGTGACTAGGCCTAATATATTACCTCTCAGGTATGTAGGTATTTGCTCCCCATTATATATTTCTAAGTATTCCTACGTTGTACTATTCTTATTACCAGTCATGGTTTTATAATATATGGTTGATTACTATCCTATTACTTGGATTTACACTGTATCGCCCCCTTTATGTATTATATTATGGGTATAGGACATCAGAGCACGTAGCACCTTCAATGTATACATTTGGCTGATCAGTGGAAACTTCATTATCGTTCTGTTGAAGTACATTTTGACACTTTTTTCCATCATCTGATTGAGTTATATTCGTTCCATAACATTCGTTATCGTCAAATAGTTTGAGTAATTCATCCACGTCATTCATTGTATTTTCAACATTCTCAACTATTTTATCATTGACAGTAACAGCCGTTGCATTTTCAATCTCAAATTTTGGTACTTCCATAGTAATATCATGCTCTGGAGCAACTGATTCAGTTTCATAAAAAATCGGGAGTGAATCTAACCATTTTGCAACCTTTTCTCTATCTTTTGAAATGGTTTTGTGATTTTCACCATCACTTTTTACACGTGACATTATTTTCCATCCTCGGCGTATTCTCTAACATAATAAAAATAAAAACTTATTAACTTTATATTGAATATCAATTTAGAGCTTGACTTCATAAAATTGTTTTGAATTTTAACTAATTAATATTAATTGCTATCAAAATGTGTAATAAAAATAAATAATAATTTTACTTACGTGTGCCATTGTCAATACACGTTTTCGTCTGTGTTAATTTTTAATTTCGTGCCGCTACAACTGCTGCCTAAATACTAATCACAAGTTGTGATTTACAACTCATATTACAACAAGACAAGTATTAAACACATAAATGACAAGAAAACCAAAACCTACTGTGATTGGTTGATCTAATATTATTATTTTTATTATAAATTAATAGTAATACGTACTATATTAATATCCGTATCAAAATATTATTATTATTATTATTATTATTATTATTATTACCATTATTATATTACTATACATTTTAATCGACTTTATCCACTATCTCATCGTTTTAAAAATAGATATCGTAAACATTTTAACTAAGTAATAATAATAATGTCTAATCTACATTTAAATAACTATTATGAACCATAACCAAAATGTACCAATGCCAAATGTAGTAACCCTAATACAAAGCAATACTATTAATAATGCAATCAAAAATATTATGTGGTCAAATGCTGTAAACCTCGACTAGGTCGTAAATAACACTAAATTAACAATACAAATGATTATTATAAACTTTAAATTCTTAAGACAACTGATTCTCGGGTATCACAGTAAAAGTTAATAATTATCTAGTACGATAAAAAATGGTTATGTAGGTAAATAAAACGTTTAAAGTGTCTATTGTAAAATTATGTTTTTGTGGGTTACGACAATTGGCCTTTTGACCATCGATATATTCACTGTAGTTGAGTCGCGCGTCACGTTTACAATAATTTAACTAGAACAAGATGTTCGATGGACGTGTCCTGATATATACTAAACTAAATCAAATATCATAACATTTATTGTACTGTTGAGAAGGCCTGAATAGTTCATTGTCTTCACAGATACAGTACATATACATTAACAATTTATTTAATTCATTATTTTATTATAATGATGACACACGACATATAACACATATGGATGAATGATGCTGAAATCTACAATTCGATTACGGTCAAAGGCGATACCATAATGCAGTTCTTTATGTTTGTCGATGTGTATAATATAAGTTGTTTGTAACTTCTGTGTGTGGGTTCTATACTACTATACATATATATATATATATATATATGTACATGTCGTATGTATATGTGCTATAACACGAAAGTGTTGACGTAAGGGATATTGGGCGTG
This sequence comes from Schizaphis graminum, assembly GCA_020882235.1. Lineage (NCBI taxonomy): Eukaryota > Metazoa > Arthropoda > Insecta > Hemiptera > Aphididae > Schizaphis > Schizaphis graminum. The sequence goes on along the minus strand of CM037035.1, from coordinate 31,230,725 downwards.
TGATCGGCTCGGTTCCCACGATGGTCTACGTGACCAAGATGGCTAGGTCAGCACATTTCTAGCGCCCCGGACTGACCGTTTTCACTAGCTCTGTCGGGTGGGAAGTCAATCGCGGACAGTCGAGCAAAGAAGCACACAAAACGCCGCTCAGTTGATCATACAGTGTAGTTTGAATAACTGTACATTTTTATATATTATTCGTGTTTCTTTTAAAAATACAAAAATAAACTAACTGTATGTAATATATTTTGTAATTACTAAAACATAACTCCAATTTACCTTCGCTGTTGGTGTTCAATATCTATCAAATCAAATCGTGCAAGATAGTTCAGAATTACAAGTTCTTCGAAAGGTAAGTAAAAATGTATTCTAATATTCTCCGTGTATTGCTCTATTTGAATTTTAATTAAAAGAAAAACTTTCGTACTCACCCCCATAAAACATAATATTAAGCGATAAAATTTAAGGAATGAATTGAAGATATATGACAACAGAAAATAATATTTAACTACATTCTCATGATTGATACAACTTCATTATCTCATATTCCATAATTAACTCACCATTCATCACATAATCCTAAAATTTATAATTTTAACTCATAACATTGAATTAAATTTTCATTACAGCATTATAATGAAAATGGGTGTCTGGACCGTGATTTGTCGAACCATGATATTGCAGTTGCTGCTGATCAATCATATTGTTTCCAGTGAAAATCAAGTCAATGAATTTTTCAACCTCACTTTTACTGCCAATAGCCCGGGATTACAATACGAGATATTAGGGGAAGGTAAACTATGTAAAAGTAGTTGGACCATAAACACATTTATGGACTTAAAATATTTAATAAATATCCTTGGTGATATACAGAGTATGTTAAAAATAATTGACCCACATGCAAATAATAATACTTACCAAATAACTGTAAATCAGTTAGAAAAGCACGTAAAAAAAATAAATATAGATATACAGATTATTAGATAAATGGCTAGGCATAGCAAAAAAGTTAAGCGATCTTTTGAGTCTGGAGGTTCGGCACTAAAGTGGATGTTCGGTATTGCCGATGCTGACAATGTACGGAGGTATGATAGTTCTATTAATAAATTAGAGAATAATCAAAAGGATATGATACACATAGTTCAAGACCAAGTCTCTATTTTAAGGACTACAATTACGAATTTCAATGAAACCATAGCAACTTTTAATAACAATAAATTATTATTTGATAAAAATATGAAAAAAATTGAAACAAGTATTAACAACATAAATATTGCATTAGAAGACGAACAAAAACAAATTATTATTTTAAGATTAATATCCCTAATTGAAAATAATATTTTTGAATTAGATATATTTGTAACAAGGTTACAAAGAATGATATCAAACGTTCAAACAAATAGGTTAGATATTTGTATAATTACACCTGATCAGTTTTTGACAGAAATAAAACAAATAGAAAATATTCTACCAGAAAATTTGCAAATCCCTGTCACATTTAATGAAAATAATATACAAGAAATCTACAAAATATTACATATAGACATTCACCCAATGAACGATAGAATAATATTTTCAATAAAAATTCCATTAAGTATCACCGACATTTTCAAATTATATTACATTCTCCCAATATACGTTCCATTAAATGAACACGGACAATTCCTACACATCGCTGAAAATCCAACGTATTTATTAAAGGATGATGTGATGACAAAATATTTTATTTGGTCAAATATCAATAACTGTGTAATAGTTGCTAACATTTTTGTTTGTGGTTTCAATGAAATGGTACACAATAGTGAGACTGATCCCACTTGTATAACAGAAATATTAAAAAATGCTATAACTAAACCTACCCAATGTGATACTTATATCACGGAATTTAAAAAAGAATAATGGTATCCATCGTTTTTCAAAAATTATTGGTACTTTGTTTGTGAAAATCCTACTGTAGTTACAATTATTTGCAATAATCGATCTTTTATTCATAAACTAACATTAAAAAGTTCTGGTACATTATTTCTAAAAGCTGGGTGTCAAGCTCATACAACTAAAGGTGTATTATTAACAGAGCAAACGGTAGAATCGTCATTTTCAACACTTCCTTTAGAATTAAATATTTTAAAAGATACATGCTGTAATATTACACTTAATCAACGATATCCGAAACCCATTCATTTAGACGAAATTAAAAATTAAAAATTCGACAAAGAAGCTTTTAATAAAGTTTTATCAAAGTTAAATACTCAAGATGAATTATTAAATTCAATATTATTAAATAAAACGTATGAATTTGTATATACGAACAAATATTTAATTATTATAATAATTTTTATAATAGTATACACCTGCATAAAATTCTGTATAAAAAGAAAAAAAAAGAAAAATATTGCTTTAGAAAATATAAATTTAGGTTACTATCCTGTGCCCATTGCTCCGAAAAAACAATAAAAAAATTTCATACATCTAAATTTAAGTCCCTTACAAATTTATTCGTACTAAGTAGTTATACTTTATTTTTTAAGAATATATATTTTATTGTATACATGTTTATATGCGCATTTATTAAAATTTTTAAGTCTTAGAAATTTAAATTATGATTTATGTGTATTTATTTTTTAATGTATTTCATATTTTAATATTCATTTAATAATTTATAATTATTTGTACAATTATTTAATAATTTAAACGATTATAATATGACATTTCATTCGTAATAATTAAGTATACCTACCTATGTAATTGTGTACAATATATTACTATAATGATATAACTTATAACATTTGATTTGATTTTTTTTTTATTTAATTATTCTGATATCGTAATTAGTATATTTTTTTATAATAATTGTCAAATAGTTTAAATAGTTTAATACAAATATTGTATTTACTGTTATAACTTATAATATTATTATCTGCAATCTGCTAATATGACCAACCAATAGGTATTACGTTATGATCAAATAAGTTCATCTGAAAGCTCAATATTCTATAATACCTATTTCAGATTTGAATGTGGTCGTATGTATATTCGCATACACTTCAGCTGTTTCAACAACTTAACAATAAGAGGTTTTAAATTAAAAATGTATGTAAAATACGGTAGTCAATAGTCATTTCATTATATGACGAGTTCTATAATCGAAATTTGTAAAACAATATTCATCATTAATTATTTCATTATTCTTTTTATATTTTTCCATTTATGTATTAAGAAAAATAATTTTGATGCTAGAAATTACTTTTTAATGAAATTGTTGGCTATTTTTTATAGTAACGTTTGCATAGGTTTTAGAAGATTTAAATCTGAGTCTTATAGTGACACTAAGAGAACGCAATAATCAACAAAATATGTAATAAAAGCATGATTTCGTATTTCCAGAAATACGGCTTATTGAAACGATTTACAGTAAAAACACCTATTATAAAAATTGTAGAGGAGAATTTTATCTATAATACTAAAACGGCCGATTTTCGATATATTTATTAATTAGTTAAGAAATTAATCGATGAAAAGTAAAAAAAATTATTAATTTACCATGCAATATTGGACGATTGGAATACGATATCAAAAATCGGCCTTCTTACGATTATAAAAAAAATTCTCCTTTCCAATTTTTATAATAGGTATTTTTACTGTAAATCGCTTTAATGAGCCGTATTACTTGAAATACAAAACCACGGTTTTTATTAGGTAGTATAAAATTCGGTTACGAATACGAACTACGAAATAAAATCAAACAAAACCAAATAATATAATATAATTATACAAATAATAAAATAGCATATTATTTCCTTATCTGACTATTTATAAACTATGCACGGCTGGCGGTTGCGATTAAAAACCCGTTCCGACTATGGTGCGGTACTGTCGTTATCGCGCGGGGTGTGGTGGCATGAACACTTGAGTATCAAAAACGGCCACTATTCACGGGAGCAGCACATGCCCGACGTAATTAAAATTTTTTTACCGTAAAACATGGTTTCGTATTGCCAGAAATACGGCTTATTGAAGCGGTTTACAGTAAAAATATCTATTATGAAAATTGTAGAAGAGAACTTTATCTACAAACGTAAGAAGCCCGATTTTTGATATTGTATTCCAAACGTCTAATATTGCATGTTAAATAAACAGGTTTTTTTTACTTTTTATTGATTAAATATTTAGCTAATGAATAAAAATATCGAAAATCGGGCTTCTTACGTTTGTAGATAAAGTTCTCCTCTACAATTTTCATAATAGGTATTTTTACTGTAAACCGCTTCAATAAGCCGTATTTCTGGAAATACGAAACCATGTTTTTATTGCCTATTTTTTTCACTGTTGCGCCCTCTTAATAGTTAAGTTAATTTATTTTTTTAATATATCAATTAAGTTTAAAGTTAAGTTAACACATTTTTTTAAACTTAACTTCAATTAATAAGTTAAGTTAATAATAAAAAAAAAATTCATTGAAAAGGTTTTAAAAGAAGTGAAAATCACTTGTATAGTAGGTAATAATGTAATATACTAATATTAATATAATGTATATAATAAGTAGAAGTTGATTTTAAGTTAACGTAGATATAAATGAGTTAAGTTAAAGTTAAGTTAATTAAAACAGCGAATTAGTAAGTTATGTTAATAAGTTAAAATTAACTTAACTTTTAACTTATTAACTCGTTAATGCCCAGCCTTGCATTTCAGAGGCTGCGCGTGCGATGATGACGTCCGAAGACCATCCGCTCTTTCAGGATGCGCGTGCATGGTGACGTCCGGCGACCGACCGCCCACATGCAGATGGTCAACCACAAGCGCTGTATCCGAGTTCTCGGAACTCGCGATACGATTTAATATTATATTACATATGATTGTGTGTTTTATGTGTGGGTTAGGTTTGACGTACCATTAAGTTTATTCGTTTCCCTGTACGCGCGTTAGAGTCAAAAGTTGTTTTATTTCTATTGTTTTCCAGGCCTAGGTAACACCCTCTATGGCATTATGGCCACACACCTCATATTATTTGGTAGTATGTTCATTCCTACGTCTTTTATTAATATTCATGGGCGATTGTTATCTTAAATAGTTAAGCCTACAGTGTGTTGCCCCCTTTATATATTATAATATGGGTATAGGACATCAGAGCACGTAGCACCTCCCCACGAAAAAAAAGGTTTATGTCTTCAAGACAGAAATCTTTCAAAAGTCTTAGCACAAAAATAGTTATATAAGTTTACAAAATACAATACAAGTTACAAAACTTATTTACAATAATTTCAATTACAATACATTTTACAATTATTTGTATGTTTTACAATATCATATTACAATTATTTGAATATTTTCATAAAATTTCAATTATACAATACAAATTTACTGATTACAATAGTGTGCTTAATATATAATTGTTAGTAGCATGGGCGTTCTCACGAGGGGGATATGGGGGATAGATCTTTGTTTTCCTACATTTTAGTAATACACGTTTTTTCTACTTTTGATATTATATACTATTAAATTCAAGTAAATTTTCAGAACCCCCCCCCCCCCATAGAAAAATCCTGAGAACGCCCCTGGTTAGTAGTTACATTTTTCTTTTTTTTTTTTTTACAATAAAAAGTGGTTAGTGAATAATATAATTATTTAATATAGTTATATAATAAAATTGAATAATATGTAAATGCTAAGTTGTTAGTGGTTATAATATAATGATATAATTGTATATAATATAAAAGTTAAAGTCTAGTGGATAATAATGCATTTATTGCCATAGAATAAAAATATTAAGGTATATTAAGGTATATAATAATAAAATATATTTGTAATGTATGGTTTCTATAAAAAGTTTTATAATATTTCTAGTATATCTGATTCGTTTCCACAAAGTATAAGTGTATATATATATATTGAATAATAACTTTTATATTTTACACTCTAATTTATATTTTTTTTATAATAATTTCCTAATGTAATATTTATTATTTACATATTATTTTTATATTGTCTTTTTCTTTCGTTTACTCAATCAAATATTATCCCCAAATGCAATGGCCAACTATTTATTTTAAGTTTGTCCCTTGCAAATGACGTTATCTTTAACTGATTATTAACTGTTTGGTCAATCATCCCCCATCACTTGGATTGTGACGAACTCGCTCCATCATAATCAATTGTCAAAAGTTGTTGGTGGGCGGGCCGTACAATCCAACCGGATTTATCGTAAAATATTGATTGAACCAACGTGTTATATTATCAAATAGGTTCATACAGCCGCAGACACATTCTTATCGTTATATCACAAGAATGTATATGTCAAGTGCATGAACCGAAATGACCAGTTTTCTTTGAATAATTATCTATCATAATACAAAATATCTGCAGGATTAGTTAATATTTCTAAAAAATAGTTTAACTCATAGCAATAAGGCTCACTCAAATCTCTGTTGACGCACATATCTGATAAAAATCTCTTAGTTGCAGATATCATTTTCAAAATTTTGTCATCCTCGTAGGGTACTAAAATCGAATTATTTGCGGTGACTATATGATAGTCATAGCAATTAGTAAAATTATGCCAATCTCCTTGTTCTGGATTTATGTGGTATTGTGTTTCAATATTTAGTGCAATTTCCGTGCTTAACTGTTCCAATCTATTCATTATGTTTTATTACCTTGTGGTTGATTTATCTATAGTTATTCAATTATTAATTCTGAAATTAAATTTATATATAAAATTTTAAATTATGATTTTTTTTTTAAATGTTTTATTAAATTTTCATATCTTTGTTTACGTATCACAAAGTCAAAAATACATTTAGTGTATTTTACATCTACTGTAGGATCGTGTGCATACGTAATTTTATGTTTCTTTTTACAAATCATGTCATGCGTTTCTACCAAGTTAAGTTGGCGTCCCGACTTGTTAAATGTCCCTATGTCTACTTCGTATATTATTTGTCTTGTATTTAATTTTTCGAATTGTATTGTGAAATTTTTATTAAATAATTTGTCATAGCATGTTATGTTTAAAATCGGAAATTGTGTTAAATCTAATCTATGCAGAATACTTTTATCAGAGTGCCCGTTCCACACTAATATTACGTTTTCTTTGTTTCCTTTTAAAATGTAATTTTCAATATATCCAGGTGTCAAATTGTTCCTTGTCGTATTTAAACTTTTGTTTAATTGGTCTAGACAAGCATCTCTCAACTCCGTTTTACACCTAAATATTCTCTTTATCTCTTTTATAGCTACTTGTAGCTCTCGGTCTTTCATCGGTCTTGGTTCTTCGTTGATAGGTAACAATAAAGGTCTACCTTCCAACTTACGAATTTTGAAGCGATCTAGGCTATTTGAGATAGCTCCTGAGATAACCACCATGCTTATCCTGTCCACCATTGAAAATTCAAAGTCCATAATCACGAATTTATGTGTCTCTGCTCTGTTATAAAAATAGTTCAACATCAATTATAAATTATAATTGTCAAAGTTTTTATCACAAGCAACGACATCACAAGCTTACATACATTATATTTAATAATTACAAAAGTTTTTTTTTTTTTTTATACTTATTTTATTAATTACTAATAATTTATATTTTTTATTTACATTTATCTTTTTATTTTTATATTTTTATTCTGTAATTATTGGTGGTAATCCGCCCATACCTAATCTATCAGGTGTATCACCTAGTAATTTTTCTTTAGCTTTATTTTCTTTAAGTGGGGATTCCACATAAAAAGTACTTCGACTTCTCGGTAAGTTATCATTAATTACTGCCATTTGTTGGTGGCCTAACGCTCTACCAGTGGTCAAGTTGCATCTATACGATATATATATAAAAAATAATAAAAATAATGAAAATACTATTAATCCTATAATTACATACATAAGGTATGAATTTTTACTATCGTTATCTACTCCCGATTGTCTCAATATTTCCTCATCTATCATATTATCTATCTCGTCCAGGGAGTGTGCCATCTCATGTACATTATCTAGTTTATGCGAATCAAATTTTGTTTTTTGTACTTTTATATTTTTCACACTCTTAAGTTTTATTGGTAAGTCACTCACACCTATTTTTGGAATGAAATTTATATAATATTTTGATTTTATTTCCCTTGTCGGGTTCAATACTATATTTTCCGCATATGCTCTACATTCTTGGTTTAGTTTTATTAAACCTTGATTTTTAATCTTTACTATATACGGTTCCTTATTCCCTTGGCATACTATTGTCAACGTGTCACTAGTGGTGGTGAATATCCATGCATTTGCATATTTTAATTTATGAAATATATTTTTTGATATTACTATTACTCCTGCTTCGCATGTAGGTGGTAAAAGGTCTAGATTTTTAAATAATGCTACTTCACATGGTTGTCTAATCGATTCGTGCTGTATAGGTTGAAATTCTGGGCAAATAGTAAATGCTTCTGTCTCTGTACAATGTAGTAATTGCGTTTCAGTGAAAGTGGTATACTGCCTGCGATTTTTGGTTATACCGACATATTGATATTCTGGTTTTAATATTAAACTACGTTCCTTATTATCGTTATTATTTTCCACACGGTGTGGTATAGGTATTATTTTATAATTTAGCTCCAGTTCTGTTACTAAAGGTATTTTTATTAGAAAAACTATTCTATTATTTTTGTAAAAGACTGCCATTTTAGTTATTTTGCTTAGTTCGTAAATTTCAATGGATCTGTGCCCATAGGCAAATTCAAATTTATTGGTAAATTAATTTTTATCTGTGTTAATTGTTTTGCTAATTCCCGAGGTGTTACTAAACTGGAGTGTAGTACACCCGTTCTAGCTGCTGTTATTATTGAACTAAGGGTCGTTGTTTCATAAGAATATTGTGTTAATAACGCGGTAAAAATGCTATGTATTCTATTGGTTAACACCAAGGTGTCCAAAGTTGAAGTATGATTTACTAATTCATTTATTTTAGTTTTTAATTCATTTTGCTTTTCCTCTAATTCCTTATAAAGCTTATTGATTTCTACTGATGCGCCCCCTATTCCTTGTACTGCCGATTTGACTACTGTAGTTTGATTTTTTAATAAATGTATCATTCGTTCGTTACTTTTTTCAATTATTCCTATTTGATCAGTGGTCTCTTTCGCACAATCGCTATCGCACACTCCAAACAATGTTTTCATTGCTGAACCTATTATATTGACTAGACCTCGTTTACGTCTACCCATAGTTATAGTTTTATGAATGGTCATGGTTGTATTGTTTCTAAACTATTTGTATATCTACCGATTGACTCATACATTTGCTCCATTTGAGCAGATATTTCGTTAAACATTGTTTTTAATATATTTTCAAACCTAGAAAAAATTTCATGTTTTGACATTTTATCCTGACAATGATTTGTCATAGTATTAATTTCTACTTCTAATTGCTTATATCTATCATCGTAATTTGTTAAAGGTACATAAGTTATTAGCTCCCATTGAGCTCCTATTATTCTGATATCTCCTTGATTTTCATAAAATATGCTTGTCTCGGTTTTAAATTCTTCGATAGAGTATGGTAGTTGTCCTTGAACAGCTGTTATTAAAAATAACCTATATCATAATACGTGTATTAGATAATATTGGTGTTACCAAACAATTGTTTAAATAATGAATGTACTATATTTTTATGTTAAAATATCATACTTTATTAAATTACTCTATCAATAACTTATAATCTAATTATCATATAAATAAAGTTAATATTAATGTACAATTTAATAGTATACAAGTGGTCAATTCGTGGTTAAAATTCCCTACGATTAAAATCATCATTAGTAATCAAATACTCCATATCGTCTTTTATGGCTTTTTTCAACGTCCAACACAATGGTTCGTTATATTTGTGGAAATTGCCCACTAATGTTGTCATAATTCCTCTTAGATACTGTATTGTGTTGGTGCGCTCTGCTCGCCTTAACGGTACTCGCATGGTGTCAAGTGCCGATCTAATATGTTCATAATAACACTAGGGTATTTCTGCCCACTCCCCCGAAAAGCAACTACCCACTGTACCATGCATCAACCAAAACCTCCTATAGATATCCAAAAATATAACCTCGTGATAAATTATCTATTTTACAATAATAGGATGTTAAATATGTTGTTTATTTCAACATCTATAATTAACATTAATGCGATTTACCTCATTGTATAATAGATCAACTTATACATCCTTCAGATATCTATTGGAAGATTTCGATATAACATTCTACAATAACATCCATTTAACAATAATATTAGGATATTAAATATATGAAATTTGCGTCAAATAAAAACATCTGTATAATGTATCATCGATGTTATCCAAAAACAGTAAAAACTGATGTCAAAAATAACATTTATGGGTTGTTAACACGTTCAATGCTGCAGCCTATTATTTGCCGTGCAGTTACCATCATATATATATATATATATATATATATCATCGTAACGAATTTCGACATCGCGGCCACCGGCCCGAAATTAGCTATTATTGTAAATTGTAATACATAATATGTTAATTTGTCATATACCTATTTCTGTTACACTCTGGATATCATTTTATAACCTATACATATATATTTTCTTATAATTTATAAATAATATAATATTATATTATTTTATATTATCAACGAGTCGCGGTGCATTGGTGCATAGAGATGAAAATCATTATTCATTGTAAAAACTAAAAACTATAATAAATATACTTGGTTAGATTATAATGGTCTTATAATGTATAAGTAATATTTTAATCGAAAACTTCTAAATTATTAAATTGATTATAGACGACGATAGTCGATAATATTTAGTATAATATATAAATATATATGTTATACTATAGTATAATATTATACTAATAAAAAAAATAAATCAGTTCTGTCTCTACATTCCGGGAAAAATTTAAATAACAGATGTATTTTTAGACCAAACATAAAACCATTTATTTTAAATACTATTATTGTAATCAATGTAAAAAATCAATATAGTCGAACAATCCCGGCAAAAATTATGAGACATTTAAGTCAATAACTATATATATATAATATATAACTTGTATTAAATAATATTATACCAACCAAATTATAATAGCTCTATGGCTAATCAGTAATCAGCTGATTACCGATTATGCATAATAATAAAAACGTCAAAACCTTTTTTATTATCGATCGCCGGACACCAGACGTGCGACTTTAGTCGTTAATCGTTATATTTTGATTTTTTTAACCGATTACCGCCAATCCATTGTTTGCAGACTGCAGTGTACTATTAAAAATTTTGTTGTTCAAATTGTTTTCTGCTCGTCATTGTACTATTCTTATATTTAAAAAATTGAAGATCAATTATTTAGTACTTACCAAAACGTTTCTAATTATGGACCAAATAAATAAGGAAACAAAGGTAGGTAATATTTGAAATATTTTAAAGTTTTGTATAATTACATGCCAATTATTACAGTTTTTGATATTAATTCAAAACTACCTAATTAGTAATTATAATATTTCTATCAGCATCTATAAATTGAAATTATTATTATTCCTGTATAGTAAGAAATATTATTATAATATTATTTTATTGAAATCCATCATATTGTTATTATTTATTTATTTATTTATTTTTTTTTGTATAAATTATTTGTATTATTTGTTATTATACTATTTTCAGTTTATAATAGGATTTTTCGAGCAAGAAAATAAATACTCAATAATTCCAATTAATTGGTTGAAAAAAGGTAAAAGTAACAATTTAAAATGCTTATGGCCTGATTTTCGAGTAACTTCAATGATAATAATGAAAGGAGCCAAGCCCTCTTCTAAATGGACTACTCACACATTAAAACTTATTAGCCAGTTTGGTAAATAATTAATTTTAATAATTTGATTAACTTTTTTTTTTAAATTTATAATTTTAACAATTTTAATAAAAAGCTTGGTACTTAAAAGTTTATATTAAATTTATGATTTACTATAATTAGTCTCATATAAAGATGCAAAAGAGTTGGAGTTATTTATTTCTTCAGAAGCTGAATCACAGAGTGATACAAACGCTGAAGATTTGCAGTACAATAATGATAGTAAGTTAAATTTGATATTTTAAAACATATTTACCTATAGGCTATAGTTTATTAAAATTTTCATTTTTTCAATGGTAACATTTCAGTATATTTTAAGTTGGGCCTGTGTAATAAGTAGGACTGTGAATATAATGCACTATAAAACCTTAAAAATGCCAAAAAATAAATAAAATAAAATATGCCCTTAAAATGCAAAAATGCAATATAGAATTCCAAAAATTATAGTATAAAATGCACAAAAAATGGTTTTCAATTTAATTTTTATATTTATATTATTGTAGGATTTTATACATTAGTTCATTACATTTTACATCCATCAAAATGTGTTTATTTAATAAAAAAAATAAAAAATAAAAATGTTAATTGAATTTGAAGTTCATATAACATTTTTAAAATTTTTAAAAATTGTGTAAAACAAAAAAAAATTTTCAAAGATGTTAATTGGCTAATTTAATTTAAAATACCGAAAATTGAACTAAAAAAGTTAAATATGACCTAAAAATGCAAAAAGTTAACTAAAATATTAAAACTTAAAAAAATGCAAAAAATGTAAGAATTATGTACATAGCAATCAGCTCAATCACAATCACCAAAAAAATTTCACTTTCCTACAAATTCACAGCCCTAATAATAAGTATTGTATTTTTATTCTTAAGTCCCTGAGAGAATCTTAAAAATGAGGAGAGTATGAGCAATTATAGCACATCAGGCTTTTCTCAAATGGCACCCAAGTTTTTTTTATCATGTAGAATTCCTTTTATTAATTAGAACAGCAGTATCACTTTTTTAATAATATTATGTATTTTTATTTTTTAAAGGCACTAGTAGCGATGATGATGAACCGATTCAAATATTAAAAAAGAAAAAACCAAATGAAAACCAACTAATTCAGAATTACAATGCTGATTGTGCAGCTGAATGCTCTGTACCATGTATATGTACAATTTAATTTTTTTTCTATTACCTACCTATAAATACTTTTATATAATGTTTTATTGTATGTTTTTCTCTATAATTTGTTTGAATTTTGTGTTAGCTCCAATAAAATCATTTTATGACATGGATGCCAATTCTATGATTGACAATAGTAATATGTATAATTTTCCTAGTAAGTTGTTGAATAATTATAATTCTTAAAATATTCTGTTCACTTAATGTTGAATGTAAACAACACACCCTATAGTATGTAGATTATAAGTAAAAATATTCACACTGTAGTTCAGCAGACGCTGAATAGGCATTTTGTATAACTAGCATATTCTCTCTATGTAGTAGTCTGTAGGACGATTAGTCGTTGTTTTATATTACGCCTCGGAGCACTATAGTTATTCGTTTCAATTATACATATTATTATATTATTACATATATCCGATCTTATTATTATTTACCTTTAGCTTCTGTATATCTGGTGTACTTCAACAGGTTATGGGCCCAGTAGTACGGTAATTATAATAGAGTCGTGTATGTTTGATACTATAATTATTGATTTACGAATCGCGTGTTTGTGTACAGACAGTGTACAGCAATAATAATTCGTGAAGTATAGTGCAGTGCAGTGTTAGTGCATCGATCGTGTGAAGCGCAGAAACTGTGTTTGTTATTATTACATTTATAGTGTACAGACAGTGTACAGATAATTCGTTATTATGGAAAACGAATCTATAAAAATAAATAAACTAACAGGTAATGAAAATTGGGAAACATGGAAATTCCAAATAAAAGTCATAATGACTGCAGCCGATATATTTGATGTTGTGACCGGAAATTCGAAAAAACCTGTTCTTAACAAATCAAGTTCAGAAACTGAAGAAGATGCAAGAAAAAGGTATGGTGTAGATTATTCAATACATAAAAAAGCGGACAACAAGGCTCAAAAGTATATAGTCACGTCAGTGGATGAACAACCACTGCAGTACATCATGAATTGTGACACGGCTAAGGAAATGTGGGATAAGTTGCTTAGTGTATATGAACAAAAGTCGGACTCGAGTGTAACATTGATTCAACAAAAGTTCTACAGCTATGTTAAAGACCCAGATGACAATATGGCGATTCATATTTCGAAATTGGAGAGTCTTAGTAGAAAATTAAAGCAGTTAGGTGAACCAATATCCGACTCAATGCTTATGACTAAGATACTAATGACTTTGCCAGAAAATTACAAACATTTCTACAGTGCATGGGATTCGATACCAAATGTGGACAAAACATTGTCAAATTTGTCATCTAGACTCATGGTAGAGGAACAAGGCAAACTCAAGGTTATGATACTCAGAGAGATACTGCAAGTAGTAGTGCATTTTCGGCAAAGAAATCCTATGGAACAAATAAAGAAAACATACGAAAATTGGCAATTCTGAAAGTCAATGGAACAATGATAAAAAACCAGGAAAGTGTAATCATTGTAAAAAACCAGGGCATTGGAAACGTGAATGCCGGATTTTCTTAAAAGAACAAAAAGAAAAAAATAAGAGCAACTCAGGAAATGCGTTGGTTGGTGTACAATCAAAGGACATCGAAATCAATGAGTCGGAAAAATGGTATGTGGATTCAGGCGCTAGCGATCATATGACCAGCAGAAGAGAATGGTTCAGTAACTATGAGTCATTTGAAGTGCAGTTACCAGTACGTATCGGTGATGGTAAATATATTATGGCTATTGGTAAAGGTAATATAAATGTACAAGCGAGAATCAGCGATAAATGGGTTGACAGTCATTTGTCAAACGTTTTACATGTACCTGATCTGAAGGTAAATTTGTTTTCGTGTGGAGCATGCCTTGATAAAGGCATAAAAATGATGACAGACAGTGATGGATGTATATTTAAAAAAAACAATCGTATAGTTGCTATTGGAGTTCGTGAGAATAAAATGTTTTCAATGGTTCTGAGAACAAGACCATTACAACCGGCTGATCAAGCAAATGTTGCAGTTAAAAATCTCACGTTACTACAGTGGCATGAAATATTAAGTCATCAGAATGTTCAATATGTTCGGAACTACTTGAAATATAAGCGGGGATTCCATTCATAGAAACGAAAAACAAATTTTTCTGTGAAGCTTGCATTTATGGTAAACAACACAGAGAGCCATTCACATTAAGTAAAACTAAAACTACAAAGCCAGGTCAGTTAATTCACAGTGATGTATGTGGCCCCATGGAGGAAAACTCACTTGGAGGTAAACGGTATTTTGTTATATTCAAGGATGATTTTTCTAACTATACGTATGTGTATTTTATGAGCCAAAAATCAGAAGTTAAAAATAAATTTAAATTATTTTTAAATACAGTCAAAAATCAGTTAAATATTTCAGTAATTACTTTAAGAAGTGATTGTGGTCTGGAATATAAAAATACTGAAGTAAAAGCCTTATTGGATAAATTAGGAATAAAACATGAGACGAGTGTACCATACACACCCCAGCAAAATGGCAAGGCGGAAAGATCAATGCGAACAATTGTAGAAGCGGCCAGAACTATGTTATATAGCAAAAATTTATCTAAGACACTTTGGGCAGAAGCAGTGAATACAGTCGTGTATACAATAAATCGTACAGGTAACACAGGTCAAGAAGGAAAAACACCTTATGAATTATGGTTCAATAAAACACCCGATATAAATCATCTGAAAATTTTTGGTACCGAAGTATATGCACATATACCAAAAGAAAAACGAAGAAAATGGGATCAAAAGGGTAGAAAAGGTATATTCGTTGGATACTCAGAAGAAACCAAAGGATATCGTATATGCTTTAATGGAAGAGAAATTTCAATAAGCAGAGATGTAATATTCAAAGAGTCAACAAGTCCATCTACAGCTACACAAGTAAAAATCATAAATAAAGAAGAAGAGGAAGAAATAAATTTGGAAGGAGAAGCTGAAGATGAGGAAGACAACAACGACGACGAAGAAAAGTTGGATGATGATGAACAGATAACAATAGGAGTTGAAGAGCAAACAAGAATGACACTCAGAGACAGAGGAAAACTCAATAAACCTATCAGGTATAGAGATGCGTTATTTTCAGCATGTAATGATCCAGTTACATTCGAAGACGCTATGACAGGTGACAATTCAGATAATTGGAAGGCAGCAATGAACGATGAAATGTTGTCATTGAATAAGAATGAAACATGGACACTTGTGGACTTGCCTAAAAATAAAAAACCTATCAATAATGGTTGGATATACAAGACTAAATACAAAGCGAACGGAGATGTCGATCGGTACAAAGCAAGGTTAGTGATAAAGGGATGTGCGCAAGTTCATGGAATAGATTTTCAAGAAACATTCAGCCCAGTAGTGAAATATGATTCTATTCGAGTAATACTTGCGATAGCAGCAGCCAGAAAATTAGTACTCAGACAATTTGACATTAAAACAGCATTCTTATATGGAGATCTTGAAGAAGACATTTATATGAAACAACCAAAAGGTTACGAAATGGAACGCATTTAGTATGCAAACTTCAACGGAGCCTATATGGGTTGAAACAGGCGCCCAGGTGCTGGAACAAAAAGTTCAAAAATATGCTGATGAACTTTGACCTAAAAGAAACAAAAGCAGATCCTTGTGTATTCGTAAGTAATAAAAACAATCAATTATTAATTGTCGCTATTTTTGTAGACGATGGGCTAATCGCAGCAACAAATAACCAGCTGGTGGACATAATGGTGAAATATCTAAAGGACAACTTCGAGACGAAGGAAGGTGAACTTGATCATTTCTTGGGTATTGAAATTGATCAGAGACCTGATGGTTCAATTTTCATACACCAATCTTCATATTGCAAGCGCATTTTAGAGAGGTTCAATATGGAAGAAACCAAAGTCTTGCATATTCCCACAGATCCACAGCACTCATTAGATCCAAATTTGTCAGGATCATTGGAAGCAGGGGAAGTTCCATATAGAGAAGCAGTTGGAAGTTTGTTGTATCTAAGCCAAATAACAAGGCCCGATATAACGTTTGCAGTAAACCTTGTCAGTCGTTATCTAGACAATATATGACAATTCATTGGAATGCGGTGAAACGCATATTTAAATATTTAAAGGGAACGTTTAATTATGGTTTAATTTATGATTCTAGTGTAACACCAAAGTTGCGTGGATATAGTGATGCAGACTATGCTGGTGATACAATAACGAGACGATCAACTTCAGGATTCATTTTCATGATGGGAGATGGAATCGTAGCATGGTGTTCACAAAGGCAAAAATCAGTAGCACTTTCGACTACTGAGGCAGAATACATAGCGCTGAGCCAATCTATACAGGAACTCACTTGGTTGACGCTACTTATCAGTGATCTTCTGGAGCCACAGGGAGATACACCTGTTTTGTATGCAGACAACCAAAGCGCTATCAAACTAGTGAAAAATCCAGAATACCATAAGCGAACAAAACACATCGATGTACGCTATCATTACATTCGTGAGAAGTTCAGTGAAGGGATGTTTTCTCTGGAATATGTGCCAAGCAAGGAGCAGCTATCTGACATATTGACTAAGCCAACTCCACGACCAAGATTCCAGGAACTCAGGGAGATGTTGGGAATTAGATATATTAATTCTAAGTTAGGGTATATTGTTTAAGGGGAAGTGTTGAATGTAAACAACACACCCTATAGTATGTAGATTATAAGTAAAAATATTCATACTGTAGTTCAGCAGACGCTGAATAGGCATTTTGTATAACTAGCATATTCTCTCTATGTAGTAGTCTGTAGGACGATTAGTCGTTGTTTTATATTACGCCTCGGAGCACTATAGTTATTCGTTTCAATTATACATATTATTATATTATTACATATATCCGATCTTATTATTATTTACCTTTAGCTTCTGTATATCTGGTGTACTTCAACACTTAACATATTATTAATAATTATAATTTTTGTTTAGCTGCTTCAAATTCTACTTCTTTATTATTGAATACTGGAACTGAATTGAACACAATTATAGACACAACAGGTATTTAAATCTGATCCTATTACATTTTTTGGATTTATTAATCAATGTTTAGGTGGATTTAGAATTTGTTTTATGTTTTATTTTTAATTTAAGGTACAAGAAGTTCTACATCAAACTTTGATTTATTAAACATTCCTTTAGGTAATCATATAATATATATAATATTAATTTATATAATATATTATATTGGTATATAAATTAAACTTATTCTTTTAAATACAATTTATTTGTAACTTAGTGTACAATTAAATAAATGCTATAGTAGTTATTATACCTTAAAATTATAAAGTTTTAATTTATATATATTATATAGTATATTGAAATTACCTTTAAAATGTATACCTAATCTTATATTTTTAATTATTTTTTTAAACAATTTTTATGATTTAGAATTGGATAATAATGCAATAGACTCTGTTAAAATGGATCAATTACTAAATGTTACAAACATGTTTTTTACTAGAATTGACAAAAAATTAGATATTGTAATAGATTACATAAAAAGAAATCCAAATCAAAATATTCAACCAACTTCTTTAGATTCTACATTTTTAAGCTACTTCCCTATGAATGATGTAGAATCGCTCATTAATATGAATGAGCTATTAATCAATGACGAGAACATTACAAAATTGGTAAAAATATTTACTGTTATTTATAATTCATTTTTTATTAATGTAAATTTGGTTTCAGAATAATTTGATTATTTCTATTGGTGGATCTGATACCAAGCAGTTTATTAAGAGAGTGCTTCCAAAATTATTTTCAAATAAACTTGCTACATTTTGCTCATGGACGGGCCAAAAGAATAATTTTAGACTTGTTGATCATCAGTTAATGAAAGTTATGAAAAGTATGATACTACAATTTTTTAAACGTATATAAATTTATATGTGCTTGTATCCTTCTGTTACTTCTATTATATTTTTAGAAATTTCATATGATTTATACCAAAATAATGAGCATACATTCGAAATGGTTGTCAAAGATTGGTTTAGGCATGGGGCTCAACGCCTAAAGAAAGAACAAATGGCTTCAGGTATGTTTGTCTTCTGTTTACTGGTCCCAAGAGTACCATACAAAATATGTAACAGTATCTATATTATGTTCCATCGTAATTTTTTTTTTTTATTTGGAAGATATTTATTTTCTATATTATAAATCAGTCCATTGTTTCTCCTTTCCCCATATAACTGCCATTATAATGCTGTAGGTAACTATTTTATTATATTACAAAAAAAAAAAAAAATAATAGTATTGCTGATAGAAATATGAACTTAACTTTTACAACATATATTAATTCTAAAAAAGTGTTAATACATTAAACAATAATAAAAACATAAATTTATTTTTTTTCCAAAATATAACAGATTTACAGTTTTAATTTTTTATGAATATATAATGTTTATCTTGTAGATTCCTCGCAAAAAGCGCAAGACAATTGAAGATATGTCTCTTCGACATTTCAAAAGACTTCAATCATGTGCTACCAAAACATCAGATAAAGAAGTATGTATATTAACAACTTGTTCAACTACTGATAATGATATTTTTAACAACACGAAGACATTCAAAACTACTATTGAAAACTCCGACTATAATAACTCTGTTTCTGAAAATCCTGCTATACCTCATAATCAAATTAATTTATCACAACAATTAGGATTGGACATAATAGATACAACTGATACATTAGAATCAAACAATTATACCACTTGTAATAAACTTAGCATTAGAGATAAACTCCAACAGTGGGTGTTAGCTTTCAACGTTTCAAAAAACAGTGTAAATAATTTGTTAAACATATTAAGATCTGAAGGATTAGATCTACCAAAAGATGTCAGGACCTTGATGAATACCCCTAGATCCCACAATATAATTAATATAAATCCAGGCACATACATTCATTTAGGATTGAACAAAATGCTTTTTACTGTATTAAACTTTAATAAACATTGTTTAGAAAACATCAATGAAATCTTCTTGAGTTTTAATATAGATGGACTGCCTTTGGCACACAGTTCTAAACAGCAATTTTGGCCTATACTCTGTTCAATAACAAATGTGCCTCAGTTATCAAAATTAGTTTTTGCTGTTGGTTTATACTTCAGTACAGATAAAAAACCAGAATCTATAGAGGACTTTTTGAACTTATTTATCAATGAAGCAATAGAACTTTTAAACAATGGAATAAGTTTTGAAAATAAAATAATTAGTATACATTTAAAACAAATAATTTGTGATTCTCCTGCTAAAGCATTTTTGCTTAATGTTAAAGGCCATAATGCTCGTTTTGGATGTAATACGTGTATGGTGGAGGGTGAGTATAGAGAACATAGAATGACGTTTTTGGAAGTTAACGCTCCATTGCGAACAGATGATAGTTTCAGAGCTAAAAGTGATGATGAATATCATAAAGGTATTTGTCCTTTATAGCGTTTACCAATTGACATGATTAAGGATGTACCAATAGATTACATGCATGCTGTCTGTCTTGGGGCAATGAAACGTTTACTGAAATTTTGGGTAAGGGGTAAACAATCAACTAGAATTCCCTCAACAGAATGTGATGCTATTAATATGGACCTTAATAGTTTAAGAGATAACTTCCCATCAGAGTTTGTCAGGTTACCTAGGTCTTTAAATGATATAGAATATTGGAAAGCAAACGAGTTCCGAACCTTTTTATTGTTTACCGGTCCCATTGTATTAAAAGGAAGACTCAAAAAACAATTATACTTAAATTTCATTAAATTACATGGTGCAATAAAAACATTGGTAACCCCAAGCTTATGTTTAATTAAGAATGAAATTGCATATAATTTACTTGTTGATTTTGTTAAAGAATTTAGAATAATTTATGGGGCACATTTTGTTACTCATAACATTCATAGCTTAATACATCTTCCATTTTATGTTAAAATACATGGCTGTTTGGACAACTTCAGTGCATATAAATTTGAAAATTACTTGGGGCTTATAAAAAAAAGTATTTCTCATTCACGATTTCCATTACAAGAAGCTACTAATAGAATACTAGAAAAAGTCAATAATATGTACACTTGTCAGGAAAATACTAATTATCAAAATCATAAATTAGGTAAGGAATGCAAACTAGATAATAACATTTTTAATAGAGATCTGGATTGCACCTTTTATCAAACCATAAAACTTAGTAAAACAAATTATGTAATATCCACCCAACAAGTTCCAAAAAATAATTATATAATGTTAATTACAAATGAAATTGCATCAGTTAAGCATATTATAAAATGTAAAAATGGAGATATTTTTTTTAATGTATATATTTTTAAATCATCTAATTTTTTTAATGTTCCTTTTGAATCATCAATTATTGGCTCTGTTATTATAGATATTAAATCAAAGTCCAACTTAACGCGAATAAGTGTTAATCACATAAAATATAAATGTTTTTTTATCCCTTTAACAACTGACAATGCTATTGTAATGTCTTTAACTCATAATGAGTTGTAAATTTTTAAACAATCTAATATTAATACAATTTGTACAGTAATATTATTAGTATAAATAAGAACCTATATGAATTTTGTTTTTCTAGGTTAATTATATATAGTATCACGAGAAGTGCTATAATATAAGAGAGTTTTATTTTTTATTTTTATTATACTTGAATAATATTTCAAATAATATTATTACACTGTCATTTATGAAAATTTAATTATTTAATATAAATATTATGTTCAAATTCATTCATTATTAATATTTGTATTGTATAACTTATGTTATTACTATATTGTATTTTTAATAATAATATTATATAAATTAGGTAGTGTTAAGTAAGTAAGCATTTTACTGTTTTTTATTATTTATTATTTTTTTTTACTGTTTTTAACTATTTTTTAAAATATTAAATATATTTATCATTTAATATATATTTCTGTTTTTTTTTTTTTATATTTTATACTTGATTAATATTACACTATCATTTATGAAAATGTAATCATTTAATATAAATATTATGTTCAAGTTAATATTCATTATTAATTATTATATTGTATTATTATATTGTATAACTTATATTATACCTATATTGTATTGTTAATATTAATATTATATAAATTAATGTTAAGTAAGTAATAAGCATCTTACTGTTTTTTATTATTTTATTTTATTTTTTTTTTTTACTGTTTTTAACTATTTTTTAAAATATTAAATACCTATATTTATCATTTAATATATATTTCTGTTTTATTTTTAAATAATTTTACCTAATCAATACCTGTCTACCTATCTATTTTTTGTAAAAAAAAATTGGAATTTTTGAAACGTTCAATGGATGTCGTTAAGTGAACATCACATGGATATTTATTATATGAACAAAAAAAATGTTATATAGTGGTTGAGACTTAACTTCAATTAGACGTTACAAATTATCATTGATACAAATGTTTAAATATGATATCGCATGGATATGATTATAGGTTATTTTTGACATGTTATTTTTTAACTGCTTATGGATGATGTTTTTAAAAGTCGATCAACCTGGCATTAGCAATCCCATAAACATATTAAGAACGTATATTGGATATAAATAATAACATCGCACAACTTTTAGTAACAACCTTGGGATATTTCTGGGATTGGATTTTGCACAGTGGGTATGACGCTGGTGTTTTATTTTACGACCCAAATTTATAAGAAAGTCTAACCTTCTGCTTTCATTAAATCCACCCCCTCCGAAATGTGGTAGTGAAACACATAATAACTCATGGCGAATTGGCCATTCCTCAAATTCCACAAGAACTTCCGGCTGATTGTCTTCGATGACCTCAACCGGTGGACCGGTGTACGGAAAGTATGGAATAGGTGTTCGCGACAATTGTCCCTCTCTGAGTTCAAATAAAAGCGTATTTAGAATACAGGCGTAATCTGCTTCTATCCCCCCCTGGCCGAATTACTCCGTCATCATGCTCGTATCCTTCGTACCAGCAAATATGATGATCAATTACTGCGGAAGGAGGATCCGCCCTGCTAAACCGTGGATCGTTATTGCAATCCATTAATTTTTCGCCGATAAATTCACCGTTTTTATTTAGCCTAAGGTTCACCTGGCGTCCTTCCCCCAGTGTAACCTTTGTATTTCGAAATCCGGGATATCATTTATATCTACACCTGTTATTAGTGGCACCTTGAACCTCTGCGAGTCTGGTTCGCTGACATAAATAATGTCCATTCTTCCTTCCCTATAATGTTTATAAGTCGCTTACTTAAAATGTTTACATTAACTAACTACTACATATTTTATAACACGTTTATTTTTTATTGTTGTAATGTATATATTACTTTCTCTCTCTTATATTTTATTTCCTTTTTTTTTTATATATTTTTTTTTTAATGTACATTCTTTATCTCTTATATTTTATTTAACTAAGTATCTATATTATTTTATTTTATTGGTCTTTATAAAGTGGTTTCTGACATCTCATACCGTTCGGATTGTATTTGTTCCTCTACATTCGTATAACGAAATTGTCTCATATAGTTATATCGGCACGCATATATTATTGACAACATGCTGATTATTAATAATACACCTATGGCTATAACAATAAAATTGTCGTACCTAATTTTATTTTGAACGCTTTCCGATTCATCTGTGAATTTAGTTGTATTATTTATTTCTGTGCTATTAATTGTGTTGTTATTTATAATTTTGCTAACATTTAATTTATTTATTATAGTCGTGTTGTTTTGTTTTAATGTATGACTTGGATGTGTAACGGTATTGTTGCTATTGCTTGAATTGTTTGTTGTAACTACTCTTGGTTGTGTTGCCGTATTATTGTGTGTAATAAGATCTGTTGTATTATTATTAGGTTTTGTTCTTTTATTACGTTGATTTTTTAAAATGTTAATTTTATTATTATATTCTAAATTGTGTGTTGTTAATTCTTCGATTTCCTTGGTATCCTTGGTATCCGTTTTTATTGCAATAAGTTCGGGTGGCTGAGTTTTAGTCCAATTTTCGTAGTTTTCTATAGTGTCATCATAATCATCATTTTCAATTGCAAAGTTTTTTGTTACCATTATCATAATTAACCTATAATATTATTGCTTATTATTTATAACTTAATTATATTATAGAAAGAGAAAAGAAATCTGAGTTTATTATATTGTATTCTTTTTGATTTTTATAGGCGCGTAAGTACACATTCTCTTATGTTTCATTATCTCGTCGGCTTCTGGTATGTAGTTTAACCAATCGTCCAAAGTTTTACAGAAAGCCTAATTTAAAGATTCCGTGCCCCCTGCCATATCGTGCATATAATCAGTCATGTTTTTTGTTATTTGTTTTAATTCTAAATCGGAATATGGTTCCTCTAATTTTTCATTTGCCGTTTTTACGTGTATATCTAAACATTTAGGCGATTCGTACATTCTTAGTCTTTTAAAACAGTGTTTTTCATGATCGATTGCAATTCCCAATTCAGTTAGAAATTTTTCTTGTTTTGTTTTATTTCTAAAAATAAAATATTTATCTTATCATATATCTACCAAATATCTATATATAATTTTATCATATTTTTAATTATACACTACTTATATTTTATATTTTATTTAATTTAATTATATTTCAGTTTGCAACTTATTTAGTTTATACAGTTTTTATAATCATTCACTTATTTACTTATTTCTATTACTTCTTATAATTTATAATTATCATTTATTTCTTAATTTACTTAAATATTTTATATTTATAATTATTTTTAATTAATCACTTTTATCTTCTTCCGATCTTTCGTGATATTTTTTCACATCATTTTTATGTACAGTAACATGTTTTCTACCTCTTTTTATTATTACGTTTTCACTATCTAATATTTCCAAAACCTCATATGGACCCTTCCATAAAGGACTTAATTTATTCTTTTGCGTTTTACCTTTAAGTAATATTAAATCTTCTACATCTAACTCTTCAGTATGCTCTTTTTTATCATAATGTTTTTTAGATTTTATTTTCTTTTTAATTAACCTTTCTCTCGCTATTTTGTGCGATTCCTGCATTTTTTGTTTTAAATCAAATATATAGTCATCATAATTATATCTCGGTTCCGGATTACTTTTTAATTTAACTAGTATGTCTATCTCTCTCCCATATAACAATGCATATGGTTGATAATTGGTCGAAGTGTGTTCTGTCGAGTTATATACGAATAATGCATATGGTAGTAATTTTTCCCAATTGTTTAGATCTTTATCTACATAATGTCTTAAATATTCGGCTAATGTTCTATGTGATCGTTCTAAGCTACCGTTAGTTTGTGGGTGATAAGGACTTGTATTTATTTTATTGATTTTTAGTAACTTGCTCACTTCTGTGAAAATCTTACTAAGAAAATCTGTACCTTGATCTGTCAAAATAGTTTCAAGTATACCGTGCACACATACGAAATTTACTACAAAAGCTTCAGCTATAGTATTTGCCGTATGATTTGGCAATGGAACGCCTAAAGAAAATTTTGTTAGGTCGTCCTGCATGGTCAATATATATGTATTACCCATGACAGTTGTTATTAAAGGTCCTACTATATCCATAAATATTTTTTCAAACGGTCTAGAACTTGTCGTTGTAATTATCATCGGACTTCTATGATGTCTATTTGTCGTCTTATTAACCTGACACGAAGGACAATTTTTTATATACTCTTTCACTTTCACACCGTAGGCGTTCGAATACGTCTATCAATTTACTATTATGATCTGCTAAATTTTTCACTAAATTTTTTTTAATCTCTTTTTGTTGAGCTTGTGGTAACCTACATGGTCTTTTATAAATCGGTGGCTGATTAGCCGGTAATCGTATTATATGTTCTGCCGCGTTTGTAAATGTTAAATAATCATTTTCTAAATGAAAAACGTCCGAAAAATGTTCGCATATTTCTAATATCGTATCTCGTTCTTCCTTGTTTAAATGGTCACTTCGTATTAAATTTTTAATTTTGTTTACGCGGTCGTTATTATCGTTAATCATTTTTATTTCGTGTAATTTATATTCTACATTATCTTCGTATAAAATTTTATTTAATTTGTCCTCGAAAATGTTTTGTGGTGATTCCGAAATATTTAATATACTTATAACTGTGTTTCCATTTTTAACTGTATTTATTATATTAGCGCAATAGACGTCCTGTATTAATTCTTGTTTGTGTATTAAAATATTTTTATTTTCCATATTAGGATCGGCTATTGGTATAGATACTACTGTTTCCGTTTGCGGTTTTAATTTAAAACATATTTTATTTTATTCGCGTTTAATATATTTTTTAATCGTTAATATATTATTCGCGATATCTATTACTGCGTTATTTTGCAACAGGAAGTGGTGACCTAGAATCCCGTCTTTCGGTATTGGGAATTCTTTATTCACTACATGAAAATCGGTTTTTATTTAATATTAATATTATTGTAATTTTACCAATAGTAGATACTATTTTGTCATTTATGCCTTTTAAAAATATTTTTTCTTTTTCGTTTACTAAAGTTACCGGTATCTAAAAGAAAACTAATATTTTCTGTATTAAAATTAGGTGATTGAAATGAAATGTGATTATCGTGTATTACTGAGATGATCTTGAAGCAACGTTGTACATTTGCTCCTCCGGTACGGCTACTATTTGGCTGATTGAACGGACGCCGGTGTCACCGGCGATTTATACCTCCGTGAATTTTTACCGGGGGGGTAAAAATCGCCTGAGGTAAAAATCGCCTAGTGTAACAGCTGATTTTTACCCCCTTGTAAATTTTACCAGGGGGGTAAAAATCGCCGAGTGTAACGGGAGATTTTTACCCAACTTATTATTTTTACCGGAGGGGGTAAAAATTGCCTGAGGTAAAAATCGCCTAGCGTAACCGGCGATTTTTACCGACCTTATTATTTTTACCGGGGGGTAATTTTTATTTACCAACAAATTTTATTTTACCTAGCTGGTGTAAATTTTGCACTCAGAAATTATTGTAGTCCTGTTTCTAAAATAATATAACGGTAATCCTGTACCTATACATCGATATATACCGATGTGACTGGGTAATATACAAATAATATTTTATATAAATATGATAAATGATAAATATAGATATTGAAATATATTAATAAATACATCGTCCCTGTATTATGCAACAATGTTAAAACATGGGCTTTTTGTCTTCTTATCGTTACTATATTATGTGACAATCAAATAGGAGAAATTATTTCTATTATAGAAAAAATCTAATATAGTGTTATTTAAACAGGTTTTATAGTTTACAAATTAATAGTGTTTTACATTTTTAGAAAAACTTAGGAATATAAAATACAACCAGATAGATGGAAATTTCACATCATAGTTACTAACCTGCATAAATCAGTCTTCAGAAAAAATACTTCAGAGAAAATTTGTAGGTGGGTAAAAATCGCCTGTTACACCGGCGCCGTTCGATGCCTGCCCGTTTCCCGGCTGATTAGTATTATTACGCTCGTTTCTTTGCCTACTATAACAGCTAACACTATCATGTCCCATCTTATTACAATAAGTACAAGTTATAGGCGTTGCATTATTATTAACATTATTTTGTTGCACATTATTATTGTTTTGTACGGGTTGACGAACAATATTATTTTTAGATTCTGAACGGAGTGATGAATGTATTGATTTTACTATGATGTGTTTTTTTTTTTTTTTGTTTTTTTTGTGTCTGTCGACAACATTTGGGGCAGTAAAAATGCTTCGATTTTTGACTTCAGCCCCAATATTTTTTAAATGAGTCGGGAAAAACCCTAAAAAAATGAAGGAAAAACGGGATTTTTTACGCAAAACCAGTTTTCGACAAAATCGAAGTTTTTATTTTGCTATAACTCTATAACTAATAGATGTAAATACTTGAAATTTTCACCAAATATTTATATTAGCGTTCTCCGTACACAGTTCAATTTTCAAAGAATTTTGACTTTTTTTGAGCTATTTATAGACAATTGAAATTTTTAATTTTTTTTAGTATTTTTTTTTTAAAATAACGATAAAATTCTTTTGGCCGGCCAGAAAATCTTGAAAATTTATTACAAGGTTTCTTATAAGTTGTTCTGAAAGTGATAAAAAAAAATCCGAAATCGTTAGTCACAATTTTTTTTATAAGTGCTTAAAGTTCGAATTTATACGAAATATGTCAAAATTGCGAAAATTTGCAGGTAATTTTGAGGCTGAAAAATCGTAAAAATGTTTTCTTTTATAACTAAGTTTTGAAAATTTGGTACAACGTTCTTCATAAATTTTTCTTCAAATATCTGTAAAAAAAACTCTACCGGATCAAGACAAAAAATTTTTAAGAGTGTTTGAAATTTAAATTTTTACAAAACCACGTTAAATAACGATTTAGCCTCAAACGATTTTTGATATTTGTTGTTATTCAAATAGTATAAGTCGTAAATACTTGAAAATTTTACCAGTTATTTAGATTGCCATTTTCTTTACGTGATTTGATTTTAAAAATATTTTGACTTTTTTTGAGCTATTTATAGACAATTGAAATTTTCAATTTTTTTTTATAAATGTTGATAAAAAAAATTTAGCTGGGACAAATTACTTGAAAATTTAATTGAAGGGTCCACATAACTTGTTCTAACGCTCATTCAAAAATTATAAAAATACATAGGCACAATTTTTTTTTATTAGCATTTGAAGTTTAAATATTGACAAAAATTCGTCAAAATCATGAATATTTTCACTATTTGGTATTTAAAAATTTATAAATATTTTACTATCAAAAGCTAAGATTTGAGAATTTAATTCTATGTTGTCCATAAGTTAAGCTTAGAATAATTATAAAAAAGTTTGAGGATTATTCAATTTAAAATAAAATAAATAATAATAAATTATATTAATTTCTAAACTTAATAATATTCTATTTTTAGATTCTGAACGAAGTGATGAATGTATTGCTTTTACTATGATGTGTGTTTTTTTTTTTTTTTTTTTTTTTTTTTTGTGTCTGACGACAACAGTTGATTTATTAGAGAAATATATGTATGACAATTGAGAATTTTATTGAGGGAATTTAATCCTATTATTGAGTTATTAAAAGGCAAAGTGGTAAGACCTTATATTTTTTGAATTTATAAAAGACAGTGAAGTTTTAAATTTTTATTAAGTTATATTGAGAATATTTGAGTTTTATTAGGCAAAGTACCTATTTTATATTGAGAATAATTGTGAATATTATTAGGCAAAGTACCTATTTTATATTAAAGAAATAATTGTGAATTTTATTAGGCAAAGTACCTATTTTATATTGAGAATAATTGTGAATTTTATTAGGCAGATAATCCTATTTTGTGTTGAATAAATAATTGAGAAAAATAATTGTGAATTTTTAGGCAAGAAATAAGACCTATAGTGTTGATTAAAAATAATTGTGAATTTTAGAGGCAAAGGCCTAGTATTTGAAAAATATATGAGAATAATAGTAGTATGAAATAGACAGTTCTGGATCTCCTCCCCCTTAAATTTTACATGTAAAAGCATAGGCTCCTCTGTATAGGCAATTCGTAGTACAGGCTCCTCCGAAACTGACAATATTTAAACAATATAGGCAATCTGCAACACATATTATTTCGTCAAATGACCCGCCGCCGTCGCCAAACCCAGCGTTATCTAACACATATGTTATCACAAATTGTTATCAAATAAGTATTAATCAATTTTTTTTTCGTTGTGAGATATCCTAGTGACAACAACCACATACGGCTATAACATAATATAATCTAACCTACATCCTAATCTCCCAGTCTCTACACCCTAGTCCTCAGCCGACACCGAATCGCCGTCGCCGGACTCGCCACTAGTCCCTTCATCGTCTAAACAAAAGAACAGTTCATAAAAATAACCGATTATTATTAATAATACAATTCCAATTATTATATAATATATTCTAGACCTACCTAAAATATTAAAGCATTACCACGTACACACAACCGCAACCAGTTAGGTCTATTCTTATAAGTGTCTCATAATATTATAAAATATACATATTAGTGGGCATTAGGATCCGTCACCATCATACGACACACATCCATCCATTTAACTTAACCCATACACACATTTAATTAATATTATATAAATCTCTAACCCCAAGTCAGACACATATATACACTGACAAACATTCATACACACATATATACAAACACACACACAGGTATACATACATACACGGGTATACATACATACACACATACACACACATACATACATACATACATACACACATACACATACATACATACATACATACATACATACACACATACACATACATACATATATACATATATACATACACTTACACATACATACATGCGAATAAACACACCATCATACACGACACACATCCATCCATTTTAACTTAACCCATACACACATTTACCTAATATTATATAAATCTCTAACCCAAGTCAGGCAAACATATATATTATACACTTACACATAGATACACACACACGAAAAGTGTCTCATAATATAAAATGTACATATTAGTAGACATTAGGATTCGTCACCATCATACACAACACACATCCATCCATTTTAACTTAACCCACACATTTACCTAATATTAAATAAATCTCTAACCCAAGTCAAACACATATATACACTGATAAACATACATATATGGACACATACAATATCAAACTTACTTAAACAGCCCTATAACAATTGATGAAATTTTGAAAGCTCTTAAAAAATGTACCAGCAAAAGTACTGGACCGGACAATATCCCTTATAGCTTCATTCAAAACTTCTCCATCGACACACTTCAAATACTCCTAAAAATTTACAACACCATATGGAACAAAAACGTATTTCCTCAAAATTGGAGAAACAGTATCGTCATACCTATAAGCAAACCAGGAAAAAACAAATTCTCTCCCGAAGGTTACCGGCCCATCTCACTTTTAAATACCTTATGTAAAGTCTTGGAAAAAATCGTAAACCAACGTTTAATTTGGTTTATAGAACAGTCAAATTATCTTTCCCCCGTACAATGCGGGTTCCGAAAAAATAAAGGTACATATAACTGTCTATCTAAGATACATACAGAGATACAAAACACATACTCCGAAAATCAATACTTAGGTATGATCAGTCTTGATTTAATGAAAGCCTACGATACAACATGGAAACCACACATTTTAAACAGTCTCAACAAAGTACTAAGTCAAAAGCAAATGTTCAACTTCATCAGTAATTTTCTTAAAACAAGAACTTTCCAGGTACGGATTAATCAAACTCTATCCAAGACTTTCTCACAGGCTAACGGAGTTCCTCAAGGATCTACAATTTCGGTCACGCTTTTCCTTATCGCCATCAACAATATCACTCAGAACATCTCTCCACCCGTCTATTCTACCCTATACGCGGATGACTTCAATATTTATTGCCGAAGCAAGAGCTTAGCAACTGTCCAAACACACCTACAACAAGCCATCAATAATCTTCTTAAATGGACCCTTACATCTGGCTTCACTTTCTCTCCTGAAAAATCACAATGCACAGTGTTCACTCGTAAGCGCATTCAAAACGATATAAACATAAAAATGGGCGATCACCAATTAATAAATACTAATACAATTAAAATACTCGGAATTACTTTCGACAAAAGATGCTCCTGGACCCACCACATCAACACCTTGAAAAACTCAATCTCTCCACGTCTCAATATTATAAAAATGCTATCGCACTCATCATGGGGTTCCAAAACTCATGTTCTTTTAACAGTATACAAATCACTTATACTTTCTAAACTCGACTACGGATCATTTATGTGGTCAACAGCTAATAAATCAAATACAAAAAAACTAGATACCATTCACAACGCCGGACTTCGTATGTCAATTGGTGCCTATCGCTCAAGCCCAATACCCAGCATCTACAACTTAGCATGTACACCACCACTCGAAATAAGAAGACTCAAAATAACTTTAAATCACGAATTAAAGTTAGCAAGTACTCTTCCCTCACTCGACTTCAATCCAAAACTCAAAACTCTATCAATATTACTTCAGGAGAACAATCTAGTCATATCTGATTTATTAACTATTTCACCTTCCCTAGCTCCCCAATGGACTATTCTTAATGTAACTAACACCGAACTCTCAATATTAAAAAAAAAAGACACTTCTTCTTCAATATACAAACAAGAATATTTCCAATTGATACAAAATATGAAATGCGAAAAAATGTACACGGATGCATCCAAAAACCAGATCGGGGTCGGAGCTGCAGTCGTTTGGAATAACTTAGAATTTATGTACAAACTCCCTAACTCCTGCTCAGTTTTCACTGCTGAATCATTCGCAATAATCAAAGCCCTCGAGTTAATAACTGACCACCAGCTCCAAGACACCACCATCTTTACCGACTCTCTCAGCGCCATCAATAACATAAAAAATACTAATGACCCATCAGACATTGGCCTTCATATCCAAAACAAAATATACACGCTACAAAAAATTAATAATCTCAAAATCAAACTTTTCTGGATTCCTGGACACTCCAACATCATTGAAAACGAGCGCGCTGACCTAGCTGCCAAAACTGCAATCACCTCTTCACTATCGTCTCCCACAAATATCATATCATACAGGGACATACAAGCACTAATTACTAATAAATGTCATCTAAGATGGCACCAGAAATGGTTATCCTTCTCTACCAAGCTAAATCAAATAAAACACAACACAGACAACTGGACATTCCCCATTGAAACACCCAGAAAATTCGAAGTTATCATAACAAGACTAAGAATTGGCCACTCGCAAATCTCACACAGTTTTCTAATGGCCAAGGAAGAACCTCCAACATGTACAACATGCGGTGTCCAAATTACCACCAAACACATACTTACCGAATGCCGTACATATCTCAACATCCGATCAAGCCTCAACCTACCTGAATCACTCGCCGAAATACTCCACAATCATCCCAAAGCCATAGCCGACATCATGCAATTTATCACAGCAGCAAAACTCCTATCAAAAATTTAAAATTAAGTTCTCCTATAGTATAACCTTATTTAGCACTTCACTTGTAATTTAAACTTATGTAAACCCAATGGCCTATGTTGCCGAGGGCTATTATTATTAATAAAATATAGATTATAGAAAATGCTTTCATACACAAAATAACGTTTATTAACAGCAACCTATATTTGGGTTGGGTTGGGTTTGGGTTAGCTCCGCGGACCCCCTGATATGGGCTCGCGGACCCCTGGGAGTAGACCCCTCTCATAGCGTGAGAGCGAATGACGCACATAGGAGTAGGCCAGAAGGGACCTGGGTAGGAGATCAGGGGACACTGACTATATAAGGGGGCCCAGAAGAGGACTCCCTCAGACGTGATATTCCAGAGTTAGCGCAAGCACCTTCACGTCACTTTGCACCAGAAATCGTTCATTGGGACTTCGAATAATTTTAATTAAAATAATTAATTGGACTTAGAATAATTTTCATTCAGTTTAATAAACACTTGGAAATATTTTGTCTACTTTATTTCGACACGACCTGTATCTTTTCGACAAGCTGCTGGCCCACTAAAAATTTGGCGTAGTCGGTACTGGAATTCTTTCAAGTAGAATTCTTCGGCTGGATTTATTTTTTTTTCAACTTCGAAATTTTTTCGAAATATTGAAAAATTTTTCAAAGAAGAATTCGAGGAGGCAATTCAATCACGAATCACTGTTGAAGAAGGCAACTGATCACTGTCAACTTCAACGACTCCGAGGAAGAACAGTACACGTAGCGAGCCAACAGATTCAACGTCGAAAAAAAAATTCAACAACTAGAAATGGAACCATCAACAACTCAAATCGTCGTAGTGTGAGTTATAATTTTTTTTGTAATGTAAAATAATTATTAAGTGCTAGCTCTGATCCGTCTCCTTTGGAATTAATATTCCATCGTAAAATTTTTATTGTGAAGGTGTATATATATATTCTCCCCGTAAAATAAAATAATAAATTTTTAATAATCAACAATAATAATTTTTCTAAGTAATAAAAAATAATTAAATAAATATTAAAATAAAAATTAATTAAAATAATTTTTTTTTCTAAGTTAACATTTTTGCGATTAAATAAAATAAAATAAATTAAACATTTAATAAATATTAAGTAAATAATTTTATAATACTTAAGAATTTTTTTTAAGTTCCGATTTTTGTGTTTAAATAAATTAAATTAAATTAAATATTAATGAATAAAATGAAGAAGAATTTAAATAAATAATAATTAATAAATAAAATATTTTGTTGAATAAAATAATTGCAAACAGTTATAAAAATAATTAATAAATAATAAGTAACATAGAAATTTTTCTAACAGTCAAAATAATTAAATTTTTTTTTTTTTTATTGTAAAAGTATATCAATAATTTAGTATCGATAATTAATTATAAAGGTAATATAGAAATAAATAAATGATAGTTGAAAATCGAAGAAAAAAATAAAATAATTTTTCGGACTTCGAAAAATAAACGTGAATAAAATAAAATAATATTTTCAGATTTAGAAAAATAATCGAAGGAAAAATAAAATAATTTTTCGGATTTAGAAAAATAAACGTGAATAAAATAAAATAATATTTTCAGATTTAGAAAATAAATGCAAATTTTTTTTTTTTAAAATAGAATTAAATATTAATTGAGGATTTAAATAAATATAAGAAAAAAAAAAAGAGAGTGAACATAAGTAAATAATTTATTGAGAATTAAGAAAAATTTTTAGGGTTTTACGTTGAAATTAACACGTAATAATTATCGTTTTTGAGAGAAAAATTTATAAGGGTAACCGTTGAAAATAATACGGAATAAATAACTTGTTGAGAATAAATAAAAATAAAAGTGAATATACGTTGGAAATAATACGTAATAAATAATTGTTGAGAATAAATAAAAAGTGGATAATACGTTGAAAAATACGGAGAAATATTTTATTGGGAATTAAAAGAAGTTGATTTATTAGAGAAATATATGTATGACAATTGAGAATTTTATTGAGGGAATTTAATCCTATTATTGAGTTATTAAAAGGCAAAGTGGTAAGACCTTATATTTTTTGAATTTATAAAAGACAGTGAAGTCTTAAATTTTTATTAAGTTATATTGAGAATATTTGAGTTTTATTAGGCAAAGTACCTATTTTATATTGAGAATAATTGTGAATATTATTAGGCAAAGTACCTATTTTATATTAAAGAAATAATTGTGAATTTTATTAGGCAAAGTACCTATTTTATATTGAGAATAATTGTGAATTTTATTAGGCAGATAATCCTATTTTGTGTTGAATAAATAATTGAGAAAAATAATTGTGAATTTTTAGGCAAGAAATAAGACCTATAGTGTTGATTAAAAATAATTGTGAATTTTAGAGGCAAAGGCCTAGTATTTGAAAAATATATGAGAATAATAGTAGTATGAAATAGACAGTTCTGGATCTCCTCCCCCTTAAATTTTACATGTAAAAGCATAGGCTCCTCTGTATAGGCAATTCGTAGTACAGGCTCCTCCGAAACTGACAATATTTAAACAATATAGGCAATCTGCAACACATATTATTTCGTCAAATGACCCGCCGCCGTCGCCAAACCCAGCGTTATCTAACACATATGTTATCACAAATTGTTATCAAATAAGTATTAATCAATTTTTTTTTCGTTGTGAGATATCCTAGTGACAACAACCACATACGGCTATAACATAATATAATCTAACCTACATCCTAATCTCCCAGTCTCTACACCCTAGTCCTCAGCCGACACCGAATCGCCGTCGCCGGACTCGCCACTAGTCCCTTCATCGTCTAAACAAAAGAACAGTTCATAAAAATAACCGATTATTATTAATAATACAATTCCAATTATTATATAATATATTCTAGACCTACCTAAAATATTAAAGCATTACCACGTACACACAACCGCAACCAGTTAGGTCTATTCTTATAAGTGTCTCATAATATTATAAAATATACATATTAGTGGGCATTAGGATCCGTCACCATCATACGACACACATCCATCCATTTAACTTAACCCATACACACATTTAATTAATATTATATAAATCTCTAACCCCAAGTCAGACACATATATACACTGACAAACATTCATACACACATATATACAAACACACACACAGGTATACATACATACACGGGTATACATACATACACACATACACACACATACATACATACATACATACACACATACACATACATACATACATACATACACATACATACATATATACATATATACATACACTTACACATACATACATGCGAATAAACACACCATCATACACGACACACATCCATCCATTTTATCTTAACCCATACACACATTTACCTAATATTATATAAATCTCTAACCCAAGTCAGGCAAACATATATATTATACACTTACACATAGATACACACACACGAAAAGTGTCTCATAATATAAAATGTACATATTAGTAGACATTAGGATTCGTCACCATCATACACAACACACATCCATCCATTTTAACTTAACCCACACATTTACCTAATATTAAATAAATCTCTAACCCAAGTCAAACACATATATACACTGATAAACATACATATATGGACACATACATACAAACACACACACATACAGACATACATACACATACACACACACACGGACATGCATACGCATACACACACACACGGACATACATGAACATACACACACACACACGAAAAGTGTCTCATGATATAAAATTTACACACACAGGCATAGATGTACACACACACACACACACACACACACACACACACACACACACACACACACACATTAAACCTTTTCAAACATACGTTGTCCATAACAAACCCACCACATCCCTGTTACCAAGTTCGTTCCAGATACAAACCTGTACAAACCTGCAAAGACATGTCCGAGTATTGTCGGTGAATACTAGACAGAAAGTAGTGTCATGAAGCAAAATGAAATCAGTCCGTGTACTACTCTTCAAGTGTTAGGTTGTGTTAATTTAGACTTCCTAAGTTTTCTCAGTTATTTTACCAGTGTTTTAAAAATTTTATTATTAACAAATATTACACTTCGCTTTTCTACCACTATATTGTACGTATGCGCTAGTGAATCGCTTGGATAAAATCATTTCACACTGTTATTTAAAGTAAAATATATTTTACTATATTGCATTACTCATCTATTCGTTGAAGGGTAAAGTCTTGTTTCGCGTGTTCGACTAGTGTTTTCAGTTTTAAACGTTATCATGTTTTCGTGCAGTGTATGCGATAAAACCTTTACATTGATTAAAAATCTACACAGACATTCTAAGTCACACGATGTATCCAATAAGATTTCTTGCAGTGTATGCTCAGAAATATTCACGCGAAGAGATAACCTAATCAGACATAGCAAAGAAAATCATCGTAAGTATATTTTTTCAAAATATACAAATTTATTAGATAAAATATTCATAAACAAATTAATAATAATAATAATAATACTATTTTCAGGTTCAAATATTATAATCCAACAACAACCAACCATAACCAAGCGAGAAATTCAAGATTTTTTGAAACCGACTGAACAAATTTACGATTATGAAGGTAAATATATTATTTATATCTTTGTATACATAACTTACTTATATTACTTTGTAGAAAACAATAAAACACTTCGTGTAGGAATAGAGCTTTATCAATGAATTATTAAAACAAAATATTTCTTTATACAAAAATATTTTAAATAAAAATTATATTTTTTTTTTTAGTGTTCAAACTGTTAGGATACAATACTTATACAATTAAAAGTATCTTAGTGAATATACATAAAAATCATCACTTCTTAGTAAAAAATAGGAAAAAATAACCTAAATTGTATACAATTATGGAAAAATATCATAATTTAGATAAAATCCTGTACAATTAGCATAGTTGGCTCCGTTAATAACATACATAAATATTAAAAATGTTGGTAAAATAAATTGTCAAATAATTTTTGATAAACTTATGTAATAATATATTATTAAAGTAATTGAAAATATTTCCATACGATTATTGTCATAACGTTATTAAAAGCATACCCAAATAATTTTAATTTATTATAATATAATATATTCTGAAATATAACCATAAATGTTTTGATAAATATATTTTATCATACAATATGAATTTCTTATTTTTCTATGAAAACATGTACACATTTAATATTATTCCTATTGAAAACATAGATGGGTACATATTTAAAAATCTTAATAAAATTATTTTAAAAATTACATAATTCAGACAAGAACATAAGTAAATATTAAACATTTCTATAAAACTTTTTCATAAACCGATATTCTCGTATCAGTTGTGTTATACATATTATAATTTCATGAAACATACCTACTCAACTAAATATAATCTATGCATGTAGACATCGATATTCAAGATATACAAAATACGAATTTCTTTCATTTATTTTTCCTGTACACTTTTTTTAATAGTAAAATATTTATTTGATTTCAGCTCCATTCGTTTCAAATCGCAATAGTCTTAAGCGTGGACATCATGTGGAAAATTCAAACGAAGCGGTAAATGCTAAAAAAACACGCATGGACATCGTCAATACCCGTGGTTTTGTTAAGACAGGCACATCGCTCTCAAATAAAATTAATTGGTATTACATGAAAAATACAGATAATCTGACCAACTACAGTAGTTTTCTAGTAACATCAAAAAGAGACTTAATACAATTACTCAAATCGCTATCAACTAAACATCCAATTAAATATAATCTAAAATTGGAAGCTACATACAATAGACCACATGTTGACAATTCTGCAGAGAATAGGGCATTTAAGACCTCGGCCAAAGAAATTTTCATGGACACAGATATCGAAGCCAAGATTGATATAGATTTTGCTAATCTTATGTCCGAGGAAGACGTCTATACTTCGAAAGGAAGTGGATTTACTTTACAATCAATAGATGGCTTGTTGTTGGGCGTGTATAAATATACACCTATGGGTGGATCGTCATATATTCCATTACCAAATGACATCAAAAATAAAAAAGCCGTAATTAACCCACAAAATTCAGACCAAAATTGTTTCAAGTGGTCAATTCTAGCAAAACATGTGTTAGGCAATAACAAAAATCAAGTAGCCGAAAATTATACATTACATGAAGAAAAATACAATTTTTCCGATTTAACGTTCCCAACACCCATCCCAGAAATAAAAATATTTGAAAAAAATAACCAAAACGTATCTGTTAACGTATATGGTTTAAAAAAACAAAAAAAGGGTGAAAAACATATTATTTATCCACTTAAGATCGTCGATGAAGAAGAAAAAGATCATTTTGATCTTTTACTAATTACCAACGGAGATAAAAGCCACTACACATTTATATCAAATTTCTCACGACTTGTCCGTGTACAAAAAACATCACATGACGGTCATGTAATATTTTGCAAACGGTGCTTTACATCATTTGACAATCAGCCCCGGAATAATATACTAAGTGGACAAGCTGCATTAGAACAACATAATCTGATATGCGGAACACACAAACCTATCCTACCTCAGATGCCTGCGCCCGGTACAATATTAGAGTTCGATGGCTGGAAAAAAACTCAACGACACCCAATAGTTATATATGCAGACTTTGAGGCACTTCTTGTAAAATGTAAAGAAAGCAAAGGCGAAAAAACTACAGCTTTTCAAAAACATGAACCGATGAGCTACGGGTTTGTCGTAAAGGCTACAGAAAACGTTCCCGCAGAACTGCTGAAAAAGTTCAATTTACCGCAAGAACCCATTATTTTTCGTGGAAATGAATCTCGTCAAGACGTAGCCAAAAGATTCGTGAATGAAGTAACAGAGATCGCAAGAAGAGTTCAAGATTTGCTTAAAACAAATAAACCCATCATAATGACTAAAGAAGAGCAAACAACACATATGATGACAAATACTTGCAACTTGTGTAAATGTCATTTTTCCATCAAAAACAATAAAGTGGCAGATCACTGTCACTTATCGGGCAAATTCAGGCAAACATTGTGTAATACCTGCAACCTCAAGCTTCAAACACCGAATTTCATACCATGTTTTCTACACAATTTATCAAATTATGACGCACATTTTATCGTAACCGAGTTGGGTTACGATTCCAAAACTATTTCGGTTATCCCGAATAGTGAAGAAAAATTCATTTCATTTTCAAAACACGTGACCAATAACTTTTCAATAAGATTTATAGACTCATACCGTTTTATGGCATCGAAACTATCAACACTTGCAAACAATTTAATAACACCCGGGTTCGAGAAGTTCAGAGAGACAGCAAAACACTTTTTTACCGAAGATATGAAGCTCGTTACCCGTAAAGGTGTATACCCTTACGAATATACTGATAGTTGGGACAAGCTCGAAGAAACGAATTTACCAGAAAAAAACGATTTTTATAGTACACTAACAGAATCAAATATAGACGATAATGAATACAAGCACGCCAAGACTGTTTGGAATCATTTTAAATGCAAAAATCTCGGAGAATATAGCGACCTTTATCTCAAAATCGATGTTCTATTATTGGCCGATGTATTTGAAAACTTCAGAGACATGTGCATCTCAACATACAATTTAGACCCCGTTTTCTATTATACCGCTCCAGGATTCAGTTTCGACTGCATGTTGAAATACACTAACGTCAAACTAGAACTACTCTCTGACTTTGACATGCACTTATTTTTCGAAAATTCAATCCGCGGCGGCCTCACACAAGCTAGCATGAGGTACGCCAAAGCCAATAATGACAAGACTCCAGATTATGATCCGACTAAGCCCAAATCATGGTTAATTTATCAAGACTGCAACAACTTGTACGGGTGGGCAATGTCACAGTACATGCCTTACGGTGACTTTAAATGGGTTGAACCTAAATTAGACGGACTAGATGTTTTAACACCTACTTCAGACGTAGGTAGAGTGTATGAGGTAGACGTATCATACCCACAACATTTACATAACAAACACAACGATCTACCATTTTTACCTGAGAATAAAATTCCTCCTGGCTCAAGAGTAAAAAAACTTATGGCGACACTTCATTCGAAAAAAAATTATGTCATCCATTACCGCAACCTACAGCAAGCTATAGCAAACGGATTAATCATAGAAAAAGTACACAGAGTTTTAGAGTTCAGACAATCAGATTGGCTTGCGAAATATATACACTTAAACACCGAAATGAGGAAAAAAGCTGTAAATGAGTTTGAAAAGGATTTCTTCAAACTTTTAAACAATGCAGTTTTTGGGAAAACGATGGAATCGATGAGGAAACGTATTAAGATGGAACTAGTTTCGTGTCCAAAAAGATTGCAAAAACTTCTGAATAAACAAACATTTAAACATTGCACAACATACGGTGAAAATCTAGCTGCTGTTTCGCTGGAAAATAAAATTATCGAGTTCTGCAAACCGATATATATAGGTAATTATTAATAAACTTACACATACAATTATTACTTCATAAACTTATTTATTTATTTTTTTTTATTTTTTTTTATAGGTTTCGCAGTACTAGACATAAGTAAAACGCTGATGTACGACTATCACTATAACGTAATGCAGAAACATTATGGCGACAAAATCGAACTCATGTACACAGATACAGGTAAATTATTATTATTATTACTATTATACTATTATCGTTTTATTAATATATTTTTTTTTCTTTAGATTCTTTAGTATATTATATCCAGACTGACGACTTTTACAATGACCTGGCGAATAATTCTAACTTGATCGACCGAATGGACACGGCAAATCTACCCCGAGACCACCCGTGTTACATTGCTGAGAGAAAGAAGATACCTGGACTATTTTCTGATGAAACCGATGGACGTATTATGAGAGAGTTTATAGCACTCCGAGCAAAATCCTATGCTTTCATTTTAGAAGACAAGGAGAAAATTAAGGAAAAAGGCGTCCGAGGGCACGTAGTTAAAAATCATATGACTTTCAAAGATCATAGGAATTGTCTTTTTGCCGATGATGATAATGACAAGTCTAACCTGTGTAGGGAAAATATCTCTATCAGATCATTCAACCATCAGATTCAAACGATCAAATCCAATAAATTATGCTTCAATCGACAAGATGATAAACGGATAGCACGATCCGATAGAATACATACCTACGCCCACGGACATTTTAAAAATAACTGTTAATATTAGAATCGAAAGGAGATTTGTTTTTTTTTTGTTTTAAAAATTTGTAAATATTTTTTGTAAATATTTTTATATAGAAATAAACTTGTTATTATATGTATATAATATGTATAGTGTTTTAATCTTTCGAACCTAACCTCATTATTTAGTTATACTTAGTAAGTGGTACCTAACACATACACTCACACACATATATATATGAATATTAGTATAGATAAATAAAACATTGTACAAATATTCATTTTATATGTGTATTAAAAACACGCACATAATATATATATATATTGTTTACACTACATTTTCTAGAATTATTATTAGGTAATACATAAAGTATTATAATTTTATTAAAATCATCATTCATACATATATATACATATATACCTATATATTATATAGGTACTTCAGTAGAAAAAATACCTAAAAAATTAATGATTTCAATAGAGATATAAGCAATTTTCATCACTTCTTATTAAAAATAGAGATTCTTAAGTTCATCTGGTGTTAAGTATTTCATATGATGAACAACCTGCAAGCATAAAAAAATATACACACACATAAAATTAATTATTACCATCATCACATAATAACAATAATATGTGAAAATTTAAATATATATATAAAAAAAAATAAATAAATAAATAAATTCATAAATATCAGCATTTCTTAGTAAATTTTCTATAAAATCATATAAAAATGCTCTAATATACGTTATAAAATCATATACAATCATAAAATTTCAACGAATACATATAAAATATTAAAGTTATTATATAACTCGAAATGTCTTAAAGAGCATGCAATAAATACATAAGCCTCATAGTTTCATTAAAACTAGTACCTATATTTTATTAGTTTTAATTTCTTCATCAAAGATTTATT
The DNA here is from genome assembly GCA_020882235.1 of Schizaphis graminum. Classification (NCBI taxonomy): domain Eukaryota; kingdom Metazoa; phylum Arthropoda; class Insecta; order Hemiptera; family Aphididae; genus Schizaphis; species Schizaphis graminum. Next base: position 31,187,543 of record CM037035.1, on the reverse strand, counting down.
GTTAACTTTTTCAGAGTAAATTTTTATCATTTTTTTTTCTGATTTTATAGTTTACCCACCGTAAACCATAATTAGATAATTCTTACAACGATCTACAGGTTATCTTGGTTGACACAGGTGTTTGGATACAGTAAATATACCCAGAGACCATTCAAAACCATGTTCAATAAATAAATATCTATATAAGGATAGTAAAATTAAAATATATCCTCCTGATATATAATTTATATATAATCATTTTATTAAAAACATTCACATAGTAAATCATCATTCATGCCTTCTTTAATACAAAAATCTGTACATATTTAATCATTTCAATAAAAACATAGACAATTTTCGTCACACCTTATTAAAAATAGTAATTCTCAGCTTCATTAGTTGCTAAATACCTCATATGATGTCTAACCACACATGACTAGGTACAACATAATATGCATAACACACGCATATAAGTATCAAATCTAATTCTTCATAAAAACATGCTTAAATATCATAATTTCGTTGGGTTGAACTAGGTTAGTTTCTATTGGGTTTCAAGAAAAAAAAATAAAAAAAAAAAAAAAAAAAAATGCAAGTTACATGATGTCATCATGTCCTTCATCACTAGCCGTGGGGAAGGAACGTGCATTTTTTTTTTGATTTGATTTTCTTGAAACCCAATAGAAACTAACCTAGTTCAACCCAACGAAATTATGATATTTAAGCATGTTTTTATGAAGAATTAGATTTGATACTTATATGCGTGTGTTATGCATATGATGTAGTCATGTGTGGTTAGACATCATATGAGGTATTTAAAGAAAAAAAAAAATGATAAAAAATTACTCTGAATAAGTTTACAATAAATCTTTGATGAAGAAAATAAAACTAATAAAAAGTATAGGTACTAGTTTTAATGAAACTATGAGGCTTATGTATTTATTGCATGCTCTTTAAGATATTTCGAGTTATATAATAATTTTAATATTTTATATGTATTCATTGAAATTGTATGATTGTATATGATTTTATAGAAAAATTACTAAGAAATGCTGATATTTATGAATTTATTTATTTTTTTATGTATATATTTAAATTTTCACATATTATTGTTTTATATGTGATGATGGTAATAATTAATTTTATATGTGTGTGTGTATAATATATATATACATATATATATGTGTGTGAGTGTATGTGTTAGGTACCACTTACTAAGTATAACTAAATAATGAGGTTAGGTTCGAGAGATTAAAACACAATACATATTATATACATATAATAACAAGTTTATTTCTATATAAAAATATTTACAAAAAATATTTACAACTTTTTAAAACAAAAAAAAACAAATCTCCTTTCGATTCTAATTAACAGTTATTTTTAAAATGTCCGTGGGCGTAGGTATGTATTCTATCGGATCGTGCTATCCGTTTATCATCTTGTCGATTGAAGCATAATTTGTTGGATTTGATCGTTTGAATCTGATGGTTGAATGATCTGATAGAGATATTTTCCCTACACAGGTTAGACTTGTCATTATCATCATCGGCGAAAAGACAATTCATATGATCTTTGAAAGTCATATGATTTTTAACTACGTGCCCTCGGACGCCTTTTGCCTTAATTTTCTCCTTGTCTTCTAAAATGAAAGCATAGGATTTTGCTCGGAGTGCTATAAATTCTCTCATAATACGTCCATCGGTTTCATCAGAAAATAGTCCAGGTATCTTCTTTCTCTCAGCAATGTAACAAGGATGGTCTCGGGGTAGATTTGCCGTGTCCATTCGGTCGATCAAGTTAGAATTATTCACCAGGTCATTGTAAAAGTCGTCAGTCTGGATATAATATACTAACGAATCTAAAGAAAAAAAATATATTAATAAAACGATAATAGTAATAGTAATAATAATAATAATAATAATAATAATAATAATAATTTACCTGTATCTGTGTACATGAGTTCGATTTTGTCGCCATAATGTTTCTGCATTACGTTATAGTGATAGTCGTACATCAGCGTTTTACTTATGTCTAGTACTGCGAAACCTATAAAAAAAAATAAAAAAAAA
>CM037035.1:30982007-31184992 GCA_020882235.1 Schizaphis graminum | reverse complement strand
GGTGCAGGGTGTGCATGGTGTGCAATGGTGTGCATGGTGTGCATGTTGTGTCCCTAGAACCGGCTTTTTTATCCTACTTCTGTAAATTAATAGAATAAATTACAAATTGTAACTCCCGTGTTACGAATGTTGTTAATATTGTATATTCAATTCATAATATACAATACAATACAATTTCACCTATGCGTCCACATTGTCCGCGATTCGACGCAATCGGATGCTTACTTGATTACTTTAGTTGTGTATCATAATTGATTTTCCTCGTTGATTGATGACTACTAAAATTCAACACGCGATTTACCTCTGACTTTTTTACTAGCATATCTACACCCGACTATCGACTTCCGAGGGAACATGACAAAATGTATAAAATGTATTTGTACATAACATATTTCGAAATGAGAGTTAATGAAAATTTCTTATTATTTCACCAATTCCGCCCACAAAGTCCGCGATCCGACGAAGTCGGATTGCCTACCTGTTAGGTTTATTTGCGTGTAAACTGATTTTTCCATAGATAACTGATAAAGTATTTAACATTCAAAAACTCGCTTTGACTTAAAATATTTTACGAACAAAACAGCACCCGCCTAACGATTAAAAAGTCAATAACATTGCTTTCAAAAACTTTTATTTTGCAGAATTTTTTTATTTTAAATACATACAAATACAATAAATTAATAGTTAAGATTTACTTCCATGTAAACAATTTGTTTTACTGTGAGTTACTAATTAATGAAAAATACCATTGTCATAGTGCATGCGTTGTACACTTAATAGTCAATTCATATAATATTTGATCCATGCGCCGACATTGTCTGCGATCCTACGCAGTCGGATTGCCTACCTGGTAGGTATAGTTGCATTGAATTTATTTTCACAAGTGATTACCGATTATTCAACGCTCAAACGACAACATTCGACTTAAACATTTTTTCCTACTTTTGATGGCAGGAGGTTAGACAATCCGACGTAGGCGGATTCCCCAACCAGGGATCTATTTATACCGGTTGAGGGCTGATAGCTAGACACTTAAAAGTCTACATCTCAACTTTCAAAAATTTTTCACTTTCGAAAGAAGACCGCCAAACAATCGAACGTCTTATCAATTCTCGATAACATCCGCCTTATCATAACGATAGAAGACTCGCAGTACCACCAAATCTTCCTTTTTTAAAAACTTTCTGCTTTCAAGCTCTTCCATCCGTCCTAGGGTTTTCACTTACACCGAGTTTCACCCAAAGCGAGTTTCACGGGCCGCTAGTCTTATATTATAAAACGCGAAGAGGTTGACCCAGTTGCCACTTGAGTTCGCTTGCTGTACTCGCCGCGGTTCCTAAAACGGAAAAAAGAATGCGCTCCGGTCGCCGCGGCCCGCCGTTATCGCGCCCGTCCGGTTATCAAACCTACGACGTTGGACAACTATAAGATTATTACTATTATTATTATTTATTAATTTTTCACTTTTCTGTGGCTTTTATAGCTTTTTCCGTATTCGCTTAGTATACCTACGTTATTATTATACGTACCAAAATTCTGTCGTGTTATCACGACGAGCGTTTGGGTGTAAGACAAAAGTCGTTTAATACATATACAGGTACATATATATATATATAATAATAATAATAAATATTTTATTTATATTTATTATTATTCACACATAAAATGGATATTGATTACAAATATATTCAAAAGAAAATTAACAAGAATGCCTGTGTGTGTGTAATGAAATACGAATTAAACGAGTAAAACGATGTATGACGCAAATTCAGTGACGGTTCGGAAACGGTTTAAGTGCTCGAGATTTGACATCAATTTTCAACTCGAAAGGTAGTCGATAGGATTAGGCGTCAGGATAGGATAGGATGTAGGCAGATGTAACCAGATCGAATCCCGCTTCGGCAGTATTTCTGGCGGCGCTTTGATTAACACTGCTAATCATTTTTTGCATTTTTTTTTCACTTTTTTTTCTCAAGTTATTCTAATTATTATTTTTCCAGCCCGTTAACAAATAAATAAATAAATTAATTAATCACCTATGCTCCTATTGTATAATATTTACCTAACTAATAAAAAACAATATATTGATATATAGTTATTTGCTACAATATTTCAATATTAATGTACTAATTTTCTTTTTGAATCAAACACATAATATATTGCAAATGTTAAATATGTTTTGGTATCAGCTTTGTTATTATGTTTTTATGTAATAGTACTTATTAACTATCACTGAGTATGTTAAATAATAATAATTAATAAGTTTTAATTTATGGTCTCAATTATTTCATTAAATTATATTATTTGTTTGAGTCCAGATTTTAAATTTTTGAAAAAATGTTATTATATTTCTATATAATATATTGTATTGTAAAAAAGATTTGTACCTACCTACCTAATGAAACACAATACGTGTATGACGTATATATGGAATAGGTACTTAGATAATATTATAAGAACATTATTATTAATAAAAACATCCAAGCTTAATCAGGGTTTTATGCAAAATTATTATCAAAACTTTCAAGTTTCAAGAAAAAAAAATATAATACTTTTTCAACACGGTGTAATAAATGTATTGTGGATTATTTCACTTATAACACTCACAATATTCACATTGTCCGCGATCCGACGCAGTCGGATTGCCTACCTGAGGGGTATTAGTAACACATAAAGTATATTCAATTTTTAGCAAATAAAAAATTCAGATTTCATTAATTGCGCCCACATAGTCTGCAATTCGAACGTAGTCGGATTGCCTACCTAAGTGTGTTAGTTGTGTCTTGTGTATAAATCGATTTTCTCAAAATATAAGGCGTCAAAATTTCGTTCGACTTCAATTTTTTCTCCTACAATACAACATCAGACTTACGACGTCAGGAGGTATAACAATCCGATGTAGGCGGATTGCCCAGCACAACTATCGATTCGCAATGGTTGATGACTAATTGCTAGACCCTCAATTACCATCATTTTATTTATTTATTTTATTCTCATGCAAAAAAGCACCGGGCAAACGTTACGATATGTATCCAATCCATTATTGCTCAGCCAGGTATATATTTGCCCAGGTTGAGGACTGATAGCTTGACGCTCAATTACAATTTTTTATGGGTGTTATTTTTTTTTAACATGCAAAAAAGAACCGGGCAGGCGACGGGAAGCGATATTACACCAAACGATGACTGATAGCTAGACACTCAATTACCGTTTTCGGTACACATTTATTCTTATTGATTTCAAACAAGCACCAAACATTGATTTCAAACAATCGAACGTCTTATGAATTCTCGACAACACCCGCCTTATCATCCCGATAGAAGACTCGCAGTACCAACAAATCTTCATTTTTTAAAAACTTTCTGCTTTCAAGCTCTTCCATCCGTCCTAGGGTTTTCGCTTACACCGAGTTTCACCCAAAGCGAGTTTCATGGGCCGCTAGTCTTATATTATAAAACGCGTGAGGCTTCCCCCGGTTGCCACTTGAGTTCGCTTGCTGTACTAACCGCAGTTCGGATAACGGAAAAAAGAATGCGCTCCGGTCGCCGCGGCCCGCCGTTATCGCGCCCGTCCGGTTATCAAACCTACGACGTTGGACAACTATACGATTATTACTATTATATTATTAATTTTTCACTTTTCTGTGGATTTTATAGCTTTTTCCGTATTCGCGTAGTATACGTTATTATTATACGTACCAAAATTCTGTCGTGTGATCACGACGAGTGTTTGGGTGTAAGACAAAAGTCGTTTAATACATATTTATATTAATAATAAATATAAATAAAATACACATAAAACAAATATAACAAATATATTAAATATACATTCAAAAGAAAATTAACAAGAATATCTGTGTGTGTGACGTGTGTGTGTAATGTAATACGAATTAAACAGGTAAAACGATGTATAACACAAATTCAGTGACGGTTCGGAAACGGTTTAAGTGCTCGAGATTTAGCATCAGTTTTCAACTCAAACTGTAGTCGATAGGATTAGGCGTTAGGATAGGATAGGATATAGGCAGGTATAACGAGAACGAATCCCGCTCCGGAGTTTGTTCCGGCGGCGCTTTGATTTACACTGAGAATCATTTTTTGCATTTTTTTTCACTTTTTTTTATCATGTTATTCTAATTATTATTTCCTATTATAATTATATTATATTATTATTATTATTATTATATATGGTAGGTATCATATATATATATATATATATATATATATATAATATATTAAATAGGAGGTTGACTTGGCAAAATTAATTACACTAATTAATAGGTACATTGCCATTATTGATTTGATTTTAAATATTGGTCAATTTGGCACTGTTTTACAATATACTTTAATTTCAATTTGCAAATATTATGTAGTAGGTACATTTTATTTTATTATGTTAAATATATATTTTAAAATATACCAAAACAGAACTTATTATATGTAATATGTATTATGTATAAATGTTTATAGTGAATATTCCTTGGCTCCTTGCTCACTTACTTATAGGCAGGTAGTTAAAATTACATAGACAGTCATATGAGTACATTACACACACTTTTGTTTATTTATTAAAATGTATTATTATATTATATTATACCTACTGTGTATGCATATATATTGTTTTAATGGTGAACATTTACACTTAACATTGTCATTACTCGTAAAGTGTGCGATAGCACAAATGTATTTTCAACATATACCTACCTACGTCAGCAGTAGTATTGAAATAAAATAAAAAATTAAGCTGTTTGAATGCATAATACAGATTGGACAGACACAGTGGCTTATGTATTTTACTTACAATGATGAATTTATATTTTTATAAATATTACGTTATGTTATTAATATTATAATTATTCCCGGGCGAATAATGATAATATATAATTATCAATAATGATAACAGTGATTTATGTTTTAATGCTCTATATTTATTATCTGTGCTCACTTATACTCGGTTTCTCCATTAGCTTGTGCGAGCGTTTTTGTTTAATTTTGTCTTTTATCTATTGTTTAAAAGTCGCTGCGCCCTTCATACTACTCGTTTTTTACCTTTTTTATGTACTCAATTTTTCCAAAAGAGGCGACTACTTCTCTGGTGAGTACCTATCACTCTATCAGTTATCAACACTCAGTTATCAATTTCTCATATATAACAGCTGATTTACTACCGCCAATTATCAATAAACTAGAGACTTGTACGATCGGGCACAACATTCTCCAGTTCTCATCTCAGATAACTCCTGATCTCTTGTGCGTATTTAGTAGTAGTTTTGCTTAAGTTAAGGGGCAACTAACCAAATTTCTTAATGGTTCGCCCAAACTGTGATATTTGCTCACAGCCTCTTGTACGTGATCAACCGTCTGTTAGCTGTCATGTTTGCAAAAATCTTTTTCATACTATCTGCACCAAAACATCGCTCTCCCAAGAATACGCTGAAACTGATTGTCAGTCACCATGGACTTGTACACCCTGCAAAACTATATCTTCTTCCAAGGACTCCAATGATTGTTTAACTCTCATTCTTAATGAATTAAAATCTATTAAATCCCAACAAACAAAGTCAGATGAAGTCTTGCTCAATATTTCATCTTCTATGTCTGAGTTAAATGCAAAGGTTACACAACATGGTAAGCAATTATCATCTCTCGGCCAAGCTTTTAATTCGCTCAATAAACAGCTTAATGTAGTGACGAATGATGTTAAAGCACATGGCAAACGCTTTGATGATCTTGAAACCCGCATCACTGCCACTGAAAAAACTATATCTGAATCCGTTGCACAGTCCTCCACGGTTAATTCTTCTATACCTCCATCCATTAATGATGTGGTTATGGAAATCGAACAACGAAAAATATGTGCTTCCAATATAATTATACGTGAAGCTCCTGAATCTCTCAAGCCCCAGTTGCCCGACAAAATTTCAGATGACAAACAACTCATAGTTAACATTCTTGGAAAGCTAAATCCATCTGTTCCTATCTCTTCAATCGTCAATGTATTTAGAACTGGGAAAAAAATTGAAAATAAACCAAGAATAATAAAGGTAGTGCTTTCTTCTTGTGATGCTGTCGATACCGTAATAAAGTCCTACAATCATCTTCGTGCCTCATCTCCAGATCAGCTTTCAGTCATCTCAATTTCACGCGATCGTACCTTTTCTGACCGACAATCGATTCGTGAGGTTTACCAGGAATTACGTCGCAGACAAGCCAGTGATCCTAACATCACTGTTCGTTACTTCAACGGATTTCCAAGGATTGTTCCACTCAACAACTATCAACAACGAAAACCAAATAAATAGCCACCAACCTACAATTGTGATTTTTTTATAATTAATTATACACCTAAGTTCAGTTGTTTTCTATCAAATTTATCTACACAACAATGTAATCTTTGTACTGAGTCTAGTTTAACTTTATCAAATTTTATAAGCAATTATTTTATATTTATTTCTAAGTTTTCAACTACCCCTCCCACCCACAACCAACCAACTAATAATTGTAATTTAAAAAACGATATGTTATACGATTTATACAAAAACGATTGCGTGTTAAACAATAATAGCTCCAACATTCATGTCTGTACTTCAATAACCAACGATCTCCCTCTTACTCATACTCCTAACTATTTTACTAATTTTGGGTACTACCAAAATTGTAGAGGTCTGAGAACAAAATTAAATACGTTTACATGTAATGCATCTATTTTTAACTATGTTTTTATATGTCTATCTGAAACTTGGTTATGTAATAATATTTATGATAATGAATTAGGTTTATATAATTATACAGTATTTAGATGTGACAGAAATTCCTTAACCAGTAGCTTTAGTAGAGGTGGTGGTGTTCTTATAGCAGTTCGTACTGAACTCGCCTCAAATATTATCCCTATTACCAACAGCAATGTTGAACATATATTTGTTAAATTTATTTACAATGACTCCAGTTATGTTGTAAGTTCAGCATACATTCCTCCTAACAGCTCTTCACATCTCTATGAATCCTACTTGTCCGCAGTCCAGTCAGTTATTAACGATAACCCAAATTCTTTATTCCTATTCTGTGGTGATTTTAATCTGCCTGACATCACGTGGTCTAAAGATAATCTTGGGTTAAGGTATTCGTCCAACTCTGATATCAGGATCAATTGCCTTCCTGAAACGTTTGCATTCCTAAACTACTATCAACTAAATAAAGTTCTAAACACTAATGGGAAGCTCCTTGACCTTGTCTTCTGCAATAATGATTTAGCCTCAGTGGAAATTGCTCTTGACACTCTTGTTCCATGCGATCCTTATCACCCTGCTCTGTGTATTAATATAATATTTCGGTTGAGTCAGCTATACCCTTACCTATAAATTCTCAAAATTTCTTTAACTTTCACCAAGCATCATATCCTGAAATAAACAAATTTTTACTATCCTTCAATTGGTATGACACATTTATATCTCTTGATGTTAATTCTGCCACAAATGCTTTCTATGATGCTCTTCATTCCTGTATACTACAATTTGTGCCTAAAGTCTCTTTTACTCCTTCTAAATTTCCTGCCTGGTTCACTAAGGACCTAAAAGCGCTGGCATTTGATAAAAAACGCGCGCACGCTAAATACAAATTAACATGCAACCATAATGATTATACATATTTCTCTTATATTCGTGCTCGCTTTAAGTCTGAATCTAAGAAATGCTATAAAGCACACCTCTTTCGTACAGAATCAGCTCTTAAACTTAATCCCCGTTCTTTTTGGGACTTTGTTAGAAAGAGAAAATCACAAAATGATATACCTAATCTAGTCCACTTAAATGGCTCTTCATACACTGGAGCCGAAACGATTTTCAATCTTTTTGCTTCACACTTTAACTCTGTTTACACTTCCAATACTAGTAATACATTTGATATGCCGTTTCTCCAACATGATTTACCAAGCAACTCCATCATTAGCATCGTAGATATTGAAGCCGGTCTGGATAAGCTAAAGAACTTAAAATCAGTTGGCCCTGACGGGCTTTCTGGTTTTTACTTATACAATATTCGTAACTCTATTAGCTTTCCTTTACTGCTACTTTTCCGACGCTCACTTGATGAAGGAGTTTACCCTTCCATATGGAAAATGAGTTGTGTTTCTCCAATTCATAAATCAGGTGACAAATCTGATGTAAAGAACTATAGACCTATCTCTATATTATCCCATATAGCTAAGCTATTCGATTCACTTGTCCTCCAGAGTATTCAACCAACTGTGAACTCTATACTGATTGATGAACAACATGGCTTTAGACCCGGCCGCTCCTCCATAACGAACTCTATGATCTTTAATAAGTATATCTTTGAGGCCTTTGAAACAACCTCCAGGTAGATACGATATATACTGACTTGTCTAAGGCCTTTGACCGAGTGGATCACTCAGCTCTTGTCCATGTTCTTTACAAGACAGGCTTTGGCGATCCACTCTTGTCCTGGTTCAGGTCTTATTTATCCGACAGATTACAATGGATCAAGATCAATGGGCAAAAATCATCGGTTTTTTTCGTTCCGTCCGGTGTTCCACAAGGCGGCCACTTATCACCACTACTATTTGCCTTATTCTTGAATGGCCTAAAACAAATCATACCTAACTGCGAATTCCTCGTTTGTGCTGACGACCTTAAGCTTTTCCTTAAAATCAAATCTATAGATGATTGTCTCCTACTTCAATCTAATTTAGACAATGTAGTTTCTTACTTATGTTCACTTGGACTTACCCACATAACATTTTCCAATGTTAAACCTTAAATTAACATTTAGATTTAATCAAATCCTAAATATTTAATTATTAAGTTTTAATATACATTATATTAACAGTAATTATTAAATATTAAATTACCGTACATATAATAATGTTGAACAAACATTTAATTTAAATATTTAAAGAAATATTAATAATTTTATGTTCAATAAATGTTTTAATGATCATAACAAATTAATATTTAAATTACTTCAAAATTGTACTTTTTACTAAACATACTATATTTAATATTACTCAAGTATTGTTTTTTGAATATTCAATTAATTTTAAGTTTGTATTTACGTATCCATTATCCATAATATAATAATATACTTATGCCCAAAATTTAGCATTTATAGTATAGCTGTAAAAATATTCAACATACCTACCTTATTATAATAATATTAATATTTTACATTCAACTTCTATAATTCATCACTAAATAATATATATGTAATGATTAAATTATAAACAATATAATTATAGTATAGATTCTACACTACTATAACTAGTAGATGTAATATATATATTTATAAAAGTTAATTTTTCTAAAATATGATGATAGGTTGGTAATTAACTTATTAACTCATTACAAATAAGATATAATATATTTTATAGGCTTATAAAATAATTCAACATAGTGTAGTTAGAACTAACGTCGAATTTAAAATGTTATCGCTTATATATATTATACATTAATAATATAATATATATTATTATATATATAATACTATTTGATAAACATTTAATAATAATTTATATAAACTCAAATTAACAGTAAATTCGTATTGGTTTTCTTTGAATCTATATAAATTGTGTTATACTACTTGTAGTCATTCTTGGATTCGAGAGTTCTGTATTGGTATTTAGTAGGTATTATAATTTATAAATATACATTTATACGAATAAACACATTCGGGATAATCATATTTTAATGATATAGCAAATCAAAAATATACAATATACAAAAATCCTTGAAAGATAATAATATTTATTATTTTGTATACATGTTATAAAAAATAAAAGTAATGTAATTGGTATACACATAAATTATAAATAGGTACATAATATTTTATAATCGTAAGAATATTTTAAAAGTATAATAATAAAACAAGTATTTATTGTTTGCAACTTTACTATTTTTCTTATTATGATTAAATAAATATAAAATTAAAACAGGTAGTATTATTATAAACCATTAGTGGTATATGTATGAATTAGAGCAAAAGAAACCGCGTTAGTTTCATTATATTTTAAAACCATACATTTACATTTTATGCAGTCTACTTTCCAATATTCTAAACTATTATTTAAATCACTAACGGAAAAAATATTTAATTTTGAGCTGATCAATGGCTTTTGATAATAACTAGTTATTGTCTTAAAACGAAATCCAATTATAATTTCTTCATTATCTGCAGTATGACATATATTAACTATTTTTACAATATCTCCTCGTTTTGTTTGTACATAACAGTCGGAGTCGTTAATTTTTACTTCTGTATTTTTGAAACTTATAATTTTAAACTGACTTGTTATTTTTAAATTGTGTAACATAATTATAGGTCCATTAATATGTTTATTTTTATACTTGAATATTTTATTTGGATTTGAATTATTACCATCAATGTCAGATTGTGGTTTAAACTTTACGCATTCTGAATACCGTTTTACGGCTTGTTGTAAAGGCTGATGGCTTTTCCTTACATATTTTTTTAGTGTTTTCATATGATTTTCAAAGGGGAATGAACTACATTCGTCTAATTGTCCAAACATTTTATAATCATCACATATATGAATGACTGAATGCACATTATGTGAAATCCATTCTTTACCATAAAGAACACCAAACTTTTTTACAAAATACACAAGTAATTCATTACAATAATTCAAAAGACGATCACTTAAATTGGGTGTCAATAATAATGAAATACTTGTATGTAAACACATAAAATTTAAGTAACATGGCTCACTTATCACATTTTTTAACACAACAGGCCCTAAATAAATTAGAAATGTTCTAAATTCGGTGGCTTTCCAACGGTTGACTTCATCAACGCCACGAGGTTTTCGTTGAAAATCATTTGTTATTGATGATTTTAAAGAAAGTAATAGAGAACTGAGGATTTTACTTTTGGAACTTTGTATTCGAACATTCAAGGGTCCTTTTAGCCACAATTTAATCAGTTTTTTCACTATACCTAAACAAATTAAATGCATATAATCAAGTGAAAAACAATTGATTATATTTATATTAGGAATATTAATAAGAATAGACATCGATGACCCAATGTGATGTTCTTCTTGTTCTTTATTAACGAACTGTTCGTGTGTTCTTTTTGGACAATTTATCTCAGGAAAACATACTCCTCGACTAAGATATTCTCCTTCTATTTGACAGCGTGAACATGAAAAATAGCCACTATGCCCCTTTGTCTTTAGTACAAATGATTTTGCTGGGACATCACAACAAAATACATCTAATATAATTTTAACTTTACAGACTTTACCTGATTTGTTTATAACTTCCAGACCATTTAATATTAAATCACGAATTTCAGTATAAAAATCAATCAAAAAATCATTACTGTCCGAAGGTTTCGCATTGCCCCAATATAAGCCAATTGGAAATACGGATTCAGAATTGGGTCGTACATAACATAAAATAGGCCAAAATGTACTATTGGAACTTTTAGTTAGAGGCAGCCCGTCAATTCCGATTACCAATTTTAAAATATAATTTTCATCATTAAATAAATAATTATTTTTTATGCTGTTGGCAATGCCAAAATGAAAATATTTTCCCGGGATAACGTCTTTAAGAGGAATAATGTTATTAGATAAATCGGTTTTCATTAGAGTCCTCGCATCGACGGGAAGTGTAGGGTCATAACAAGATTTTAAAATTTTAATAGATCAGATGTAGCAGTATTTGGTATTCCATGTTTAACAACCCACTCTGCAAGTTGAATATTTGCAGGTACTGCAGGTATGTGTTCATCAATTGTAAATCGTGGTGACGTTTTACGATTTGTGAGTTCGTCGTCTTCAGAACTAGTTATATTGTCTTCATCACTACTATTTGATAAAGCCAATATAGATTCTTGAACTATTATATAATATATAAAAATAATTTATTATAAAATATACCTACATCATTATAAATTATATATATGTACAAAAATGAGAACATTATACCTGAGTTGTAAAAGACATTATTCTAAAATAAATATATCTATATCCTATATGCACTTATTATTATATTAGCTAGGTAGTTAAGTATTTATAATTATTGGACACTGATACAACTATCGGAGCTTAAATTCGATTGAATAAAATAAAATGTAAATAGTTTTTCCTATTACTGGTACTTAATTTAAAATTTAAAGTGGATCGTGTATGACAATAATATAATAATATAATACTAATAATAATTTATAATATATTGATAAAATAATATTTTTCATTGATTTAATGTTAGGTATGCATATATGTCCCAGGTTATACTGAATACATATATTATTATTTATCGTACTATTTATCTATATTCTGTACATTATTATATTATAACATCACAACACTAATTTTATTTTTAAGTTTATTGGTGTATTATTGCATTCAACACAATGAAAAATTGAAAAACGTTTTTGTGAAAACCCAAACGAATAATGAATGGAAAAATGATTATTCAACTATTTTAACTAGAAGAGTTGATGAATATAGTCGCGTGGCGTTACAGAGCCGACGACTGAGCAGCCGCCTATGTTTTATACGTGTAAAAGTAGTTTGATAATTGATTTACACAATGATTTTAATAATTTAAAATAGCATTTCAGAATTTTTTTTTATAATCCTAAGTAAATTTATGTGCTTAAGACGGGTGGGGTGATTAAAAATTGAACATATCTTGTTGTTACATACATATAAATATATTATAAATTATAATTTAGTAAAATTATTGAGTTCGCAACTCGCCTTATATTGCTGCGCAAATCAAACTTTACGAAATTAACTATAATAATTTTATCTAAAATAATTATATAAAATAATAATATAAAAAAATAAAACAATAATTTTATCAAAAAACAATAATTTTATCAAAAAACTAGAAAGTATATTAAAATTATAATCTGCACACCAGTGTCATAAACACAAAAAAACACTTAAGGTTACATAAAAAAAAAATTAAAAATACTATATTTATGATTAAAATTGTTGTGATAATTTAGACACTTGCGTGTAAAACATACGCCGCTGTTCCTACTTCATCAGCTCTACGACGTCACACGTATATTTTCAAACGCCTGTATCTCATTGAATAATTAGTGTTAAAGTGTGAGACTCACATCATATTTCTTACATAATGACATACTTTAAATCTAAGTAAACTTGTTTGTAGTTTTGTGGTGTCCTTTAAATATACACACGAACTGCAAAAACTTATGTGCTAGGTATCATATCGTGTGTAGACGTGTAGTAAGTAGTTTTAAACCGCAGATCGCAATCGATAAGTATGTATATTATATCGTGTTTATGTATAGAAAAGGTCTGATAGACCTTGAGTACAGGGGTACGAATATTTTAAGGGCCAGTGGGCCCATTGAAATTTATTTGTATTTAGTATTTTTCATAGGTAGTTTTATAAAGGGCCCAGAAAAACGTTTAGTACAGGGGCCCGATATTGTATGTGGGGGCCCTATGTATTAGTGTAGGTATCTGGTATTACATTACATAATGCAAGTGTTCATTCATAGAAAAGTGAATACCTGATTTTATAGGTATTAGGAAGTATGTTTCCTAGTTGACTATTTTATTTATACTATATTATCCTGCTTTATTTTTAATAAATAATAGCCCATTATTATTATTATTATTATACATAAGATAAATAATTAAATTTAATTTAAAATATACATGAGTATATACTATCAGTGACGTAGCCAGAAATCTCCCAAGGGAGGGGCCCACCAGATATAACACCAAAATAATCCATTATCGATTTTATCTTTTGCTATTTATATTGTACTGGGTATCGCAAAACAATGCGAATTAACAATTTAATATTTTTATTTTGGTTTTCATATCAAATCATTATTTAATCATACATGATAAAGTATTAAAGTATAATACGAGTGTCGATTACTAAGTAGTACTGTGTTATACTATTATAATATGTACTACACGAGCCAAGGGGGGGGCCTATGGGCCCCTCCCTAAATACGCCACTGTATACTATATTATATAATATAATTAAAATATAGTTAAAAAGTTAAAAAGTCTAATCAATAATGTTTGAATTAAAATAAATCACTATTTTGAAACATGATGTTTCTAATTTTATAAAAGTACCTTCATTTAATTGACATGGTTCTGTAAGAAGTGGAATATCGGCAATATTACTAATATTAGTACTATCAGTTTGTTTTAGAATTTCTCCATGACTACATTGGACATCTTCACCTTGTAAATTCAATATACAATTTAACTCCTCGTCAACACGTCTCCTTTTTGTAGTTTTACTTAAATGACTCATTATAAAATTTATTACCAATTGCTTAACATTAATAATATTAGTCACAGTTTCAAAAAATAAATAAATTCAGAAATTCAGAATAATTGACGTGCTTATAACAACGTAGAAAACGAATTGAGCGAAATATAAATTAGACATCCCACTCTTAATTATTATTATTATTATGTCAACTACTCCCTAGTCCCTAGTAAGTATTTACTATATCTCAATATGACCAATATGTTCAAAATGGCCGCAAAATTATAAAAATATTTATGTATAAGTACCACCATAATGTAGTGTATTGCGGTGTTTCATTTAAATTTTGATTTAAACTTTGATGAAGTTAAGTTTTACTCCGATATTCAAATTATTCAATGCATGTCAATCTGATATTTGCATTATTCTAATACACGCAATAATACCACGTTACACAATTAACCGGGCTAGTGTAACTTGGGTAGTTGGGTATTGTGTTATATAATAAATTAATAATATCTTTGTTATCATTTTATCGATGGGTGATTATGAAGTATATAATATCCAACGGCTAAGATATAATATACCAATGATATTATTATGTAATTATGGGTAATTCCCAAATCATATCGCAAGAATACGGAACGTAGCGGCCGTAGCACGTCGCGTCGTCGCCGCGTCGGTTCATTTCGCATACAACGAAAACAGCAAAAGCTCCATTTATTTTTCCGCTGTCACTCTGTCATAAGTCAGTTTTACTTTTACCCGTCTGGCGTTTGCGCGATTTCCATCACAAATATATCCGTCCATTGTGTCAATAACTGTTTATTTTTTGCGTGTATAGGTAATCTACATTTTACTGACTGATCAGTATTCACAAGCTTCAGGTTAGTAACAATTATAATTACCATTTACTTATTATATTTATTTCCAGTAAATAAAATTGATTTAAGAAATGTATATTAGTTTCTTAAGATTTAATTTTTTTAATTTTTATAAATTTATTTGTAATTATTATAAGTGAAAAAATAAAATATAATTCTCCACTAATAAATACGTACTAATTATACCTATTCATCATTTATATGCTACTGCGGTATAACGTATAAACAATAATTAAATCTTATGTTTATAGAATACATAAAATGTGGTCGATCATACATTTCTCGACAGATAATACTGTTGAGGTAGTCCCAAGTCATTGGCTAACAAAAGATGGTCTACAATGCGCTTGGCCTAAAACCAACAAAAAAAGTTATATACTTAGAGCAGTTATCAATAAAATTAAACCTAACAAAGCAGACTTCAATTATTTTGGTGCCCGGTGTCTGGCTAAAAATATCGGTAAGAGATTTACAACTATTTGCAATTTTATTTCTAATCGTATAATAGTGGTATAGGTATTAATATTGTATTATATATTAATTTTAAAATTATAATGTACCAAGTATTATTATGAGTATGATAGTATGAAGTATATTTTATATTTTATTATTATTTAGGTAGCTTTTCTTGTGCTATAGAATTTTTAGATCTTCCCAATATTTTCATATTTTTTTGCATGCAAGTTAAAACAATTTACCATTAATTACACACTATAATAATTGATAGTATTCTGTTAATTGTTTATTTGTTTAATATACTATTAGCACAAAATAGATCAACTTAATATAGGTACTGTATGCATTTTGAATTTTTTGTGGTACAGTTTTTATATTTGATTCAAAAATATTACACTTAACCATTGTTTAAGCTAACAACTTCGAATATGAATTGATTGCATAGTGCATACATTAATATTTTCATGCATTTTAACCTCTAGATAATTTTGCAAATGCTCAAAGAAAATGTGATTTGGCAAAATGCAGATCAGATATTTCTTCTGGTGCTGATGAAAATAAAATTAAAACATCTAGAAGGTTCAAAAAGCAAAAACAAGTTTTAATAAATTCTAGCTCAGAATCAGGTAAGATTTAAAATTTATGCCAGTAATAGTAATAGTAAGACTTTTTAAACAATTAATTGAAAACTATATATGTGTAGGTATTATATATTATGCTACAATAGATTCTTTTTATGTTGAACATCACTAACTCGTATTTTTTATTATTTTGAACTAGGTACATTGACATTGTAAATCCCTTAAAAAAAGCATTATACTCAATACTATTTTGATACTTAAGATTTTTTCAATATCTCAAACTATTTTTTATTCCTCTTGAGATGTGACACAATGAGAGTTTATTGTATATAATTTACTTATATTAAAATTGTATTATTATGACTAGAGACCATACTTATGTGTTAGACTTGGAAGTGTATTTATGAATTGTCAATGAAAGGTATAAGAAGTAAAAATATGAAGGTTCTTAGGAAAAATATAGCATAGTAGTGAATACATTATGTATTATAATAAAATATTGTTTTAACTCGTTTTTATTTTTATATGGTAGAAAGAGAACAATCTGATGATGATGATGATAATGATATGCCAAGTTTTATTTCAGGTAAAATTAATATAATTTATAATATGTGTGTAGTTTATATCTAATTTATTCAATCTTTAACTATTAGATACAGAACATAATCCTAGTACATCAAATATGTGCAAAAAAAAGAAAACTTACACTGATAATAATGATAAAATTAAATGTTTTAATGGTTGGTCTCCACTAAAAATTAATGTCATTGATGGAGAAGATTTGTTAGGTATAAGACAGTTTTGAAATACCTAGAATTTTTTTTATTTTTATATTTTTTTTTCAATACTTTAAAAAACTTTATTTGAAACAACAATTAGTTTTTGTTACATTTTTATAGAAGACAATCTTAATGGCGTGGAAAAAGAAACAGATGTTTTAATTATTGAAAACCCTTCAACTCCATTCATGATTGCCAATTCACAATCTTTGTTTCCTGCAGGTGATTTTAATGTTTCATTATTATAAAAATGTATTACTCAATAGTTATATTATTATTTCACTAATTTAAATTTATTTATTTTTATACATTATTAACCTCAGCAAAAAGAGAATCTCTTTTGTATGAAAAATCAAAGGACATAAATGAATCAACGCCATCTTTACCACTTGGTAGTATAATAATTGTTTAGACTATTTAAAGTATTTGGACATTTTTGTTATTTATTTAAAACATAATATCATTTAAATAAAATAAATGAAATTTTATGAGACCATCATAAATAACATCTGAAAATCTAAAACTTAAAAGAGCTTATTCATCTATGCATATGATATAAATAAAATTTTTTTGTTTTGCATATTTATTATTGATGTTTCTCTAGTACACCTATTATTAACTCTTATTATATTATGTTTTTAATAATAATTGTCTACTTAGTACTTATATTATAACATTAGCATACTATTTATCTCTTTTATTTTTACTATACTATTAGATTATCCGATATCTATTACCAAAGGTGCAAAAAGAAGTTTATTTCTTGACAAAACCGAACATCGTCAAACTTCTGAGAATTCTGCTTCTACAACAAATAATGATGATTCTTTGATATCTGAATCATATGGTTAGTAACCAATAGTGAATTTATTTTAAATTTATAATATTTGTTTTAATATTTTTTTGGGTTTTGTTTATAGCAAAAAGTATTTCAACTAGTAACCAAAAAGTAAATGAAAATTCAATTATGGTTAAAAATGGTAATAGTTACTTTATAATTTTAATCAAACATTTTCATTTTTATAACTTTATTTATGACTTTCTCAGTTTATTGTCATAATATTTTATAGTAAAATTATTGTATTATATTAATTGTACTACTTTAAAATAAATATATAGTTATTACAATTAATATATATATATATGTAATATTCTATATGTGTTTTTGTAAACAGATACTGTTTTTCAAAAGTCTGTTCTTCACCAGCTACTTACTATGAAATTTGAAATTCGTACAGTTGATGAAAAATTAAATAATCTTACCAAACTTATAGAAGAAAGTAATAATAACTTGAAATCGAAGAATTATGAAACAGATGTTACAGATAATTATCAGTTTGATTTGGACTTGCCCATAAATTCACTAGACCAGTTAGACGAATTGGAAATATAACTAATTAGTGATAAGACTTATCGTGCTCATTTGGTA
Organism: Schizaphis graminum; assembly: GCA_020882235.1. Lineage (NCBI taxonomy): Eukaryota > Metazoa > Arthropoda > Insecta > Hemiptera > Aphididae > Schizaphis > Schizaphis graminum. The sequence continues at coordinate 31,166,606 of CM037035.1, read as the reverse complement.
TTCATTTCTATTTAAATAATATTTAAACCATGAAGACTAGAGATAAGGAGGCCAAACTCTACCACAAAAAACGTCCCGTAAAACATAGCGCACTAATTTCTCCACCAGTCTGCGTGGCGGTCAAATCCGAGGCTGGCTCGGAGTATAATTAACCCGTATTAGATTGGGACATACTCGACTTTATTACATTTAAAAAATTATAATTAAAAAAATAATAATCGTATTTAAATTAGAATTACACCATCGTATTCAGCGCAAATTTATCTTTAAGAATGTTATATATTTCCGTAATATATGTACATATAAATAGTAAAAAAAATTTTAAAAAAATGTAAACTGTCACGTTTACACAATTATTATATATAATTAGGTATTTTACAATATAATTTATACATATTTACATTTATACTGGTGCATATTATTTTCTATTTTGACGATACCGATTGATTACATCAAATTGAGGAATTATTTATAAAAAGCTTAAAGTAACTATAAGCACTTAAAGTTTTCGATATTTTTACGTGTTATGTTCTTCATTTTTTAAAATTAAATTAAGTTTTAGATAAAAATAGATAAAAATGAGTCGAAATTGTTATGCCCCTGGGTGTTCAACTGGCAATTCTAAAGAAAAAAAATATAATTTGTTAAATGGTATTCGAAATAAAAGTATATTTAAAGCACCAAAGGTAAGTAATTGTATTATTTATACAAATACCCATAATAATATCCATATTATTTTTAGGACCCTGAGCTTTTAAATAAATGGGTCAAAGCGATCCCAAGAAAAGATAAGGTACTTACCCCAAATTGTGGAGTATGTGAATTACATTTTTTAGAAGGTGATATTGAAAAATATTATGAAATAAAGCTCCCTTGTGGTAAGGTTGATAAAATAGAAAAAGGAAAGCCTACGTTAAAATATAAAGCTATACCTACAATCTTTCCCAATCTACCATCTTATTTATCTACTGCCCCAGCAAATAAAAGAAAGTCCCCACAAAAAAAACCTGATAATTTTATTTGTACAAAGAGACCCAAGCTCCAATTGTTGGCTATAGATTCTACCAAAGCAACAGGAAATACTCAGGTACAATATTCTGAAACATCACGTTTAAACTTTAAGTTACTACTGGACCTTAGAGATAAAATACATAAACCTGACAATAAATGGACATGTGGCTTACTACCAAACCACATTTATTATGTACGTTGGGAATTAGGGTCAGAAAAAAAAATTACTATAGATGAAAATTTAAAAATCCAGGTAATATTTTAAAAAAATACTGTACCTTATTAATTTTTAATTAATTAATCATTCTGATGACTATATTTAGTCATACCTGTATATCTACATATTAAGTATACATATTTGATTGCTAATGCTAGTTATGTAGAAATATTATTAGTGGTGGGTTGAACTGCTTCGACATTTAGATTTTAAGTTCGACCCACCTTTAAAAATAATAGATCCCTATTATGTTTAATCCAACATTTTTGTTTTGTCCAACAGATTTTTTTAAACAATAGTGAAATCTCTTTACAATCTTTAAATTTTGATGAAATAACATGTATAAAAGATTTAAATGCATGTATTAAAAAAGTTCACGATTTTATTATTTGTCAAGGGACGTTAATGCTTCCAAATAATATGATTGGGTAATTTAACTAATATTTATATTTTTTAGTAAGTACCTACATTCAATTAAAATTGTGATTAAAATTACCATTTGTAGAAAATCCAATTTATGCAAAGGTTACATCATAAGACAAGATGGCCAACGTGGCTTTCTTAGTAAAAGTTGTTTTGAATGTAGATTAGATAGGAAAAGAATGGCTGATAAATACCGTAACAAGATTTTGAAACCATATTTTAAAAAAAATAAACAAAACCAAAATACAGCTAAGTCCCTGAAAAGAAAAAATGCAAGACTTAGAATAAAAGTAATTACAATAATAATATTATTTATTATTATTATTATTTAATTGTTCAAATGGCATACTTCAATCACTATAGACATTAATAATGTTTCATCATATAATACTTATTAAATATTTGTGTCTTATGAATGTGTACTTTTTCAGGTAAACCAAATGAGGTCTAATGTAGACTATCTGAAAAAACAATGTGCAACTAAAAATCTTGAACCAATAATGGAAGCAATTAAACTATTACCAAATAGTCAACAAGAAGCTGTAAAGGCATGTTTAGATGCATCAAAAGTTTCTAGAGCTAATGGAAGAAGGTATACTTTGAATTGGATTTATGAATGTATTCTAATAAGAATTAAAAGTAGAAAAACATACGAACACCTAAGAATTCATGGCATTCTACCATTACCTACCATAGAAACTTTACAAAAATATTTATTGCACACAAAAGGTGTTTATGGATTTCAGTCTAGCACTTTTGCTTCTCTAAAAGAAAAATCTTTCCACATGAAACCTGAAGAAAGAAGAGGTAACTACTAATTGTGTTTTACTTATAAGTTGTAGGTAGTTATATTTTATAATCTTTTTTTGAATGTATGCATTATAATTTGTAAAATGTTAATTCTTATTATTTTATTATAGGAACATTACTCTTAGATGAAATGAAAGTATCAGAACAATTGGTGTTTGACAAAAAAACATTGAAAATAAATGGTTTTACTGATCTTGGAAAGCACACACCAGAACACCAAAAAAATGTTAGAGGAGATCATGCATTAGTCATCATGTTTCAACCTTTTCGAGGGACGTGGGTTCAAGCTGTGGCATGCTTCCTAAGTAAAGGCGCAGCAAATAGTTCTGTTTTACATCAAATCATTATAGAAGCCATCGTTCTTCTTGAGAAGTCTGGTTTTTTCGTTGATGTTGTTACCACAGATGGAGCTCAATGGAACAGAAGTATGTGGAATAAATTTGGTATAACAGAAAGTATTGTAAGCTGTGAACATATCTGTGATGAAAAAAGAAGATTGTGGTTTATGTCTGATTTCCCACATTTGATAAAAAATTTTAGAAATTCTCTTATAAAACGAAGAGAAACTTGGGTAAATATTTAAATTATGTGCACAACTATCAGTGTTTGAAATTAACATGATCATTTTTTTTGAATGCGTACATTTAATTTACAATCATTGATTATAATTTAAAAATAAGACTATTTAATATGAAGTAGGTATAAACTAATAAATAATATAAATAATCTTAATATAATATTAGACACCAGAAGGAGGCATTAAAATCAAACATTGGGAAGCAGTAGTTGATGAAGAAAAGTTGTTTGATTATTCACTAAAAGTATCAAAATTACAACATGAAGACATACATCCAAAATTTTATCAAAAAATGAATGTTGGTCGAGCATTTCGCGTAATAAGTTTAGATTACACAATTGCAATAAAAAGTATTTATAAGTACAATAGTATTTCAATCTTAATATTCTTTAGTTTTTCAGTAATGATACAGCTATAGCTATGGAGCTATATAGTGCAACAAATGTAAATCTAAAAGACTGTAATAATAGCATAGTTTTAATTAATAAAGTAAACACATTAATCAAAGCAATGAACTCTCGCACTCCTAGACAAGCACTAAAAATAAATTCAATAGAAGAAAAGGTAAAATAATTAGATAATATTATATTATATGAATTGTAATTTCCTATTAAATAATTGGGAAAAATGAATATTCTTCAATATTTTAGTGCATTAAAGATTTCTATATCTACTTGACGGATTGGGAAACTAGAGCCAAAAGTTTAAATTATGAATTTATTACTGATAATACATGTTATGGACTTAAAGTTTCTTTAAAAGCGTCATTGGAGTTATTACAGTTTTTGGTCAATGAATGTGGGTATACATATCTTATGACTTCTCGCTTGAACCAAGATGCTCTTGAGGTACCTAATAATTTAATATTTTATTCTGTTATTCTTAAAAGTTTAAATGCTGTCTACTGCAAAGTTTATTTTTGTTTTTAGAGATTCTTTGGTATGATGAGAAGTGCTTGTGGTTCAAATGATCATCCGGATTCTGTCTTATTTATTCAAATGTTTCGTCTCATCAGCACATACTCATTAATTAAACCACCAAAAAATAGTAATGTAACTGGTGGAGAAATGATTGAAACATTAATAAATATTCAAGATTTATCAAATGTGAATGTAACAAAAGATACACTAGAAGGAGAGTTAGATTCAATTATAGACAAAGGCCAGTTTGAAGAACTTCCTGACGTTATAGCATTAATGCATGACCATGATTATAGGTCTACTAGTACTTCAAGTCAAGTATTATCATACTTAGCAGGTTATATAGCTAGAAAGGCAAACCGATTCACTAAGTGTAAAAAATGTCTCTCTAGTTTAAGAAACGATTGTTTGTCTTCATCTAGAGACAAACTTATAGACATGCGATCAAAGGGCAACTTAATACATTCATCAAATAATCTATTTAGTTTAATTTCTACTTTAGAAAAATCGACACTAGAAGCATTAAAAAATGAAGAACTTAATATGAATACTTTACTAACTATTACGGAAATGATTGAACAAGGGGATTCAATCCAATTGGTCGGTTGTGTAGATCATAAAGAAGAATTTTCTAAAGCCATTGTGCGATTTTTTTTAATAATGCGCATGTGTTTTATTGTCAAAAGAGCCAATTATAAAGATACGATGACTAGCAAAGAAAAAACAAAAAAAAACAGGAAAGTATCTAAACTGTAAATAATAATAAAAATTATATTGTAAAATAATTATGTAAACGTGACGGTTTACATTTTTTTTAAATTTTTTTTTACTATTTATATGTACATATATTACGTAAATATAGAACATTCTTAAAGATAAATTTGCGCTGAATACGATGGTGTAATTCTAATTTAAATACGATTATTATTTTTTTAATTATAATTTTTTAAATGTAATAAAGTCGAGTATGTCCATATCTTATACGGGTTAATTATACTCCGAGCCAGCCTCGGATTTGACCGCCACGCAGACTGGTGGAGAAATTAGTGTGCGATGTTTTATAGAACCAATTTTTGTGCAGGCGGCCAGCAGAGTTTGGCCTCCTTATCTCTAGTCTTCATGATTTAAACTTTAATTTTATATTGATAAGATATATTATACTAGTCTTTAATTTATAGGTAAAACGACTCTCTTCAATTGGAGGAAAAACTATAAAAATGATGGTTAAAAGAATAATGTCGATGTTATTTAATCAAGAAGTTTTGTGTGTTTTTTCATATAATGGCCGTGGCAATAAAAAGCAAAGTTTTTCCAAATTAATGACAAATAAAATAATTTTTGGTAAGTAATTTTGTACATACATATTATATATAGGTAACTATTTGTATGCATATAATTTTAAATTATTTTTTATAGCATTAAATTGTTTATAATTGTACCATTTGCACCTTTATTATATAATTAGTGTTGGTGATATTTTCTTTCGTACTTTTGACAAAAATAATAGCAGATTCCTTGTATTCTAAACAGAGTTTAAATATCAGTAACACAATTTAAATACCTAACCCTCATACCAATGTTGTCTTACAAATATTGTTCATCAAAAATTCAGTGCAGTTTATATTAAAGACATTGTCGTTCTTGTATATCTCAACATAATAAAGTTATATAAAAAAAAATCATAATATAGAATATCAGAATTGTCTATGCCTCTATAGTTTTAATGACTGAGTTCAACTTAAATTTGAAAAACAAACCTGTTACATGTTTAGTATTTCTTTTATTAGTAACAATAAAAAAATAAAATAAATAAATTGTTTTACATTTAAATAATTATTATTTTTGTAATTATAATTATTAGTGTTATCAAATATATAATTATTCATTTTTTTTTAGAATCTGTTCAACAAATTAATAAGTTTTCAGTATTAGAAACTTGCACAAATGACATTGAAGAAGTTATCAAGTACGTGTTGATTCAATCCCCCTTTAAAATTAAAAAAAAATCACTTATGATGACAACTACAGCAAATAATTAATTAACATATCAAAATATTTTGTAAATTACGAGGAGTAATTTTAATATATATATATATATAATATGTATGAAATGTTCAAACAATTTTTTTATTTTTAATAAAGTTATTAGAATAAATTTTGTTATTATTTTATTTGATTATGACCTATTATAATTTACCAAAAATCTAGGTAATGATTATGTTATATAACGATTATTATATTATATTAACTATTAAATATTGATAATGAAGGTTAAATAAATGTATAATTTTTGGTTAAATAATGGTTTATTTAGAATTTATTAAATCATATTTAAACGGTAAAGTAATGTTTAATAAGGCTTAATTCAACAACATTGATTATATATTTAGAATATAATATTAAATCAATTTAGAGTTTTTTACCAATTAATGTTAATGTAAGGTTATTTTAATGTTAAAGCGATCATTCCTCAATCAAAATTCAATGTTTATTTAATGATTAACATTATTATTACGATATTAAATAAATGTTTATTTAAAGTTTGTATGTTATGTGGGTAGTCTTAATGTGAAGAAGTGTTTAACTATGTCGTTCACTAGATGTCGATCTGTTATCCCCTTCCAATACAAGATTTATGATTCTTCCCTTGAATCAGTCATAAGCATCAAAGACCTTGGTATACTTTACAATCCTACTCTTGATTTCCACTCCCATATTGAATTTTCATGTTGTAGGGCACTAAAAGTACTTGGATTTGTGAAGCGAATAGCTTCAGAATTCAAGCTCGAATCTTCAATAAAAGTGCTTTATTGCTCCTTAGTTAGATCTATTGTAGAATATGGCTCTGTGTTATGGGACCCACATACAACCTCTAGCTCCCTCCAACTAGAGCGTGTCCAAAGACGTTTCTTATCTTTTGCTGCCTATGTACTTAAGATAGATCATGTCCCTCATGACTACTTCCCGGTGCTCACTGAATTACACCTAAGTTCATTGGTTGATAGAAGAGCAACTGCTAATCTACCATTTTTACGTAAGCTCTTGAATGGATCAATAGACGCCACCACTCTTCTCTCCAGTATCAATTTTAAAGTACCACAGCGTTCCCTTCGTTCTCATACAACCTTCTCAATCCCAAATTGTTCCACTAACTACGGCCGTAATAATCCTGTATATCGTTTGATGCGCATTGCTAATGAACAACCATCATTTTTATACTAATCTTATTGTTATTATTATTGTTTTTACCATTCTATTTTAAATGTATTTATTAATATCTAGATATTTAAACGTAATTATATACTAAATGTACTCCTGTAATGTAATTGGGCTCTGCCCGTAATGTTTTGAAAATAAAATAAAATAAAATAAATAAAATATTATTTACATAAATAGTGTACCTGTGCTTCTATGCTTAAATATATTGTATTGATTGATTTTCCTATTGTCACTGTCATGAGCTTGCAGAAAAAATTTGACAATACCTGTATTATAAACTATGTATGTGTTAGGGTTATTGTTGAATTGTTGAGTCAGTTAATAAAATTTAATATTTCTTACTAACGGTCAATTGTACATAACTTTAAAAACATACTAAATGTATTCTATGGTTAGATTTTTATAATTTATGATAAATCAATCAAAAACTGTGCTTAATTATTAATAAATAAACTATTATATACTTTTTTATATGTATGTAAACACATGATTTTGCTGGCAACTTTGGTATATTTTTGTAGTAGAAAGCAACTAATTAATAACAATATTTCAATTATTATGTACTAATTTTCTATTTGAATCATTTATACTGAAAACTATTTGCCATGAAGCTTTGATTTTAAATATTATGATGTTTAACAATATTGTTTTTTTATAATATAAGTATGTTACTTTAATTTGTAAATGTTATTATGCATGTCCTTTAACGTTTGTGTATTTTTTTTTTTTTAGATAAATTTAAGTAGGTATTTTATGTTTCACACATAATATATTTCAATATAATATATAATTATTGCAGATTGCAGACAAATATATTAAATAATATGTTATATTATATAATATATATAATAAAATAAAATGCACTACGACTACATTATTGTCAAAAAGCAAAGTAGATCCTTACATAACATTTGAAAATTGAAATTATATATACATATATACATAGACACAGTAGTCAGTAACTTATGCATTTTACTTACTGTTCAATGTAAGTTACTATTACTTACATAGACAGACACACGAGTACATTGCAATGCACAAACATGAGAATACACATCATTTCGTTTTAATATGAACATATAGTGTTATATCAATGTACATGTATAATGTTTTGTTGTTGGTAGCTAGACATTTACACATAACATTGACCTCATTAAATGTTCGATAGCACAAACATACTTACAACCATATACTTCAGCAGTAGTATCACAATCAAATTAAATTTAAGCAGTTTGAATGCATAATACACATTTGATAGACATTAGACACAGTGGGTAACTTATGCATTTTACTAACTGTTCAACGTAGAGTATTTTTTTATAAATTATTTTGTTATACAGGGTGATTGATTAAGTGTAAAACACTCATTATTTCAAAAAGTATTAACTTTTTTCAATTTTTTTAGTTTTATGCTTTTCTAAAACTATGTACAATTTTTATTTTTTTCACTTTAATATTTAATAGTGAAATCGATATCAACTTTTGATTTTCAAATGGTAGCCTATACTTAAAATTTTATAAAATAGTAGGGATATTTGTTTATGAATTCTAACGTTTAAATTATTATTTTTCATTTAACCGTTCGCGAGTTATAGCTGCTCAAAGTTGGGTGGTTTGAGGTTCTTAGGTGTTAGTCCCAAAGGTTATTACGGCTGTGAGACATTGATTAGAACACAATTATTATTTGCAAAGACCAGTAGTTCAAATTATAAATCGTTATCGTTCGACCAAAGGTACTAATATCGATGTAGTTTAATTTGTACCTCCTACTACCTACATGAATACAGAGTACGAACTATGGACTATCGTGGAGTGTGGACTATGGCACTGTATCCGTAATATCAAAAATTATGATTAATAATAAATCAGATGAAACAGATCTTATCATTTAAAATTTTTATTATCGTGGTTTTATTATGGTAACAATATCATAATATGAAAATACCTCCCACGGTTTAAAATATACAGGTTAGCTAACAGGTTAGCTATCGGCTATCTAAATTGTATTGATAGCTGCGGTCAGAACTCGTCACGGGTTTAGCGCATAATTTCACCACATCTGTAGAGCGCTAGTAGTAAGTAGGGTCATATAGCATGTTAGGGAACTCGGAACTATATTATTATTCGATAATTCAATATTGTGATTTTCTAATTTCTGATTGAGATTTGCGAATTATTGCGATTGCCTTTAAGTAATTATTATATATATTTATTTCTAGTGATGTTATTGTTATAATAATTAGAATTAATTAGAATTTAGAACAATTAAAGGTTTATAATAGGTATATGGGCTTATGGTAGGTAGATATATAATTTTGAACAAGTAGAATTAATCAAATTTTTCTGCTTTGCATTTTAGTTTCATATTTAAGAATATAGAGGTGTGTATTTTTGAACTTGTCAATAATTTTCAACAATTAGAATTAGGATGTTGATGACTTTTGCATTTTTCCCCCTTTGATTCTATATAATTCTATCTTTGCTAAAAATTTGATTCATGCTCCCTTGATGCAGAATATTCTAATTCAATTTTGCATTTTTAGCTGTAAATACAACTTTTAATTTATTTAGGTCATTTTTCAACATTTCTAAGTCATTTTTTTATATTTTATGTCATTTTTTTGTAGTTTATATACAATGTGGGGGCATTTTTCTCAAATTTTACGTGTGTGAAGTTGGGGGACCAAAGCTAGGGGACTATTGTTTCGGACGACTAGTGATAAGAAACCTTGTATGTTGGGTTGCTTCTCATTTAATTTCAGGGGACTGTATTATTACACCGATCCCGTAAAGCAGATGTCGCCCTAAGTCGCATAATATTTGTATATTGTTATGTTATGTAAACCTATGTATTTATTTTGTAATTTTACCTATTAATATTTATATGTGTTTGATTGTTATTATAATTATTTTTTATTTTTTATTTTTATTGTACACAGTGGCCCTATGCCCCTATAAGACTATAGGGCCTATATCATTCTAATGTTGTAAATAAATATTAAAACATTCTTATTTTCTTGTCAATTAGCATTCATGATGAGTTTTGATAGTTTCCTTACAACAAGGTTAATGTCTTTTTAGATTTTGTAAATAATAAACATTTAATATATTATAATACATGTATCAAATTATTCATCGTACAACCAGTAAATATAATATACCAGGATAATTCAATCATGATGCCTTTGTCATGAGAAACCGATAACAGTTATTTACGATTTTAAACGTGCCAGTTAAAAAACACAATAAGATTGAACCCTAATGTATTTTGACCATTGGACCTTTGACGGCGAGCGGCGCGACGGTAATCTTTTGTCATGCATTCTCACAATACAGTGTGCGGCAAGGCCTACCAAAAAGTTAGATAAACATTAAACTCATTGTATTAGACTGATCGATTCCGAAAAAATATCAACAATAGTATTAAGATAAAAAAGGTATAATTTGAATTTCTGTAATTTAAAGATATTGTTAGCTAATTTCGACTATGGTTTTCATTCCTGCGTAAGATTTTATCGAGGACAGTTCAACACGGCATAAGTTTATTTTTTTAATTCTCTCCACTTATGCTTTAAATGTGTTGTGTATTCGTGAAATTTTCTAAGTTTTTGAGTTTGTTTCAACAGTATTTTTTTTTATTTTATTTTTTTTTTTTTACGTCCATCTTCAACTCTGTAACTGGTGAGTAAATCAAAATATACTTAAACACTTTGATTGTGTTAGGTATACTGCATAATAATATCCAAAATGTATTGTAAATGAATAATAATTATGTTATTTAATAAAATATGAAAGTTATAAAATACCTACAAATTATTATTAAATTATTAAAAAAGGTTTATTATATGATTTAGATATTTAATTGTTTTTATATTAAACCAACAAAATAAATTTAAACAAGATTATTTTCATAGACGAAAATATTTTAATTATTCAGAAATAATTAAATACCTACCTAGTATTACCTATATTCATTGATCGTTATAAGTGTTTAAATAATTATAATTATGTACACTTTCGTAATTTTACAATATATATTTGATTTTAATTTTATACAATACAATTTTTGTGTTTTTAAGTTTTTAAAAAAAGCGGGTATGACGGGTATGTGGATGTCGCTCTGTCATTCATTACCCTGTTATGTATCTTTCAATTATATTTGCTAATCGATCATAAATTCTTATGACTTAAATTTCTTTTGTAATTCATGTATTTTGCATATACGCAACAGAACTTCATTATTTTTAAGAAGACGCTACACGACCATTTGTTGTCTCCGTCTAATTAGAGTGAATCGACTTTTATGAAACTTGATGTTAAAAACATTATCTGTGTTTGTATGTGGGTTTTTTTTACGGTAGGTAGTTCAATTTTGTAGCAAGTTATGCGTACATAAAAAATGCTCATAACAGTCATAATTCACCTAAAAATTAAGTTATCGTAAAATAACCACACTCAAACACAGATAATGTTCTAACCATCAAGTTCAATTCAGTGGCGTAGCCAAGGGGAGGGCTAAAGGGGCTATAGCCTCTCCCATTGTCTATATTTTTTATATTGTTTTGAAATATTTAAATTTAAATATGGAAATTGTCTTAAACATTTTAATAATATATTTCTTGTTATTAGTTGTATAATAGAATATTTGAGTTAAAAAAGTGTTTATTAATTTTTTTGTTGTTTTTGATTTTCAATGACTCATGTTAAAAGTGTTTAGCCCTCCCCATAAAAAAATCCTGGCTACGCCTCGGAGTTTCATTATAGGTCATATTACTATAATTTATAAATTAACAGAATTACTGTGATCTGATAAGCTTAAATTTGCTGTTACGTACTTGTAAGACGAAGACAACATTTGATATGTGTGTAGTGTCTTAAATGGCAAGCCATATTTTAAATATAATTTTCAGATGATTTACTTCATGACATTTTAATTTCGATTTGTGATGTGAACTCACAATTTGATAAACTAGAGCTACCTATATGTATAATTTAAAATAAATCTTATTAAATTAAATTTTTTAATTGTTCATATTATTTCCTCCTAAACACTGTGATGTAATCAAAATTTATTATTATAATTAAGTAATAAACTATTATTTAATATTATTGTTACACTTTATGAAATAAGATAATTTAAACAATTATTTTCAGGAAACAAATTTCTAAATTTATATTTATTTTTTTTTAATAACACTATAGATTTTTATTTACAATTTAATTTACAGAAATTACAAACATAAACTATTCAATAAATAGGTACATAACAAACATAGAAACACCAATGCTCATTATAATTTTAATAGATACCTAATTATAATTCTGATTGAAAGAAAAATACATACAATTAAAAATTAAAATAAATGTTTAAATATTTAAATGTTGATTCTACACAATGTAGGGACTTGGAACGCTGTTTTCCGTGGCTCCATTTAGGTTACAAATTGATAGGTACATAATAAATAACATAACACCAAACAGTTCTTAAATTAAAATTGTGACCATGTGGTGCCATGGTAACACACCTAATTCTATAAGATATGAAGAGTAATGATAAAAACGTATATTTTTTTTGAATTTCAGCATGAATAGCAGATTTCATCTCACAAGCTGTTACAAAATTAATTTGATGACAAGACTACAATAATATGTTGCATTTATAAATCATTTATCTTCTTCTGTCTTGCCATCTACATTTACTGTTTATATTTTATGGTTTACTACAAGAACTCATCGTTGAATACCTACTTGAATCTGTTATTTAACACAATATTGTTGTATCCTTTTTACATTTTAGATTTAATTCTTAAGTTATGTTGAAAAAGTGTTAAATTTCAGTACAGACATGGTTAAGTTAATATTTTTTTTTAATAAATAAATTATGAAATTAAGTTATTGGTTTATAATTCATATAGGTATATGTATCTGTTTATAATGTTTGATAATTAAAACTTTGTTCATTATCAGTATATTTAAATTACTCTTAATTGTATTCACCATGTCTGTTATTGTCATATTATTCACAAGTTAAATGATGAATTAAAACAGAAGCGTATAATTATTGTAAATGATACATTTTTGTAATTTTAAAATTAAAACCTATCCATTTTAAACATTTTTCAGGTATTGTGATCCTGTTTTCTTCCGATCAATTTCCAAGCCCACCTACAGCAGTATCACAACAACTTTCAGAGTATTTACAATTAGTATTAGTGGTAGTAGTAGTTGTAGTTTCAGTAATTTAAGTTGTAGTCTTAAACAAAAAAAAATTTAATTTAAGTTGTAGTTAGTTATATTTAACAAAAAAAAAAAAGTAGTTTTAGTTATAGTTGTAGTTTCAGTAATTTAAGTTGTAGTTTTAGGTACAGTAATTTAAGTTTTAGTATTAAACAAACCAAAAAAATAATTAAAAAATAAAAAACCAAAAAAAGTAGTTTTAGTTGTAGTTGTAGCTTCAGTAATTTAAGTTGTATTTTTAAACAAACCAAAAAAATATTTAAAAAATAAAAAACCAAAAAAAGTAGTTTTAGTTGTAGTTGTAGCTTCAGTAATTTAAGTTAGTTTTAGTTGTAGTTGTAGCTTCAGTAATTTAAGTTGTATTTTTAAACAAACCAAAAAAATATTTAAAAAATAAAAAACCAAAAAGAGTAGTTTTAGTTTTAGTTGTAGCTTCAGTAATTTAAGTTGTAGTTGTAGGTACAGTAATTTAAGTTGTAGTTTTAAACAAACCAAAAAAATATTTAAAAAATAAAAAACCAAAAAGAGTAGTTTTAGTTTTAGTTGTAGCTTCAGTAATTTAAGTTGTAGTTTTAAACAAACCAAAAAAATATTTAAAAAATAAAAAACCAAAAAGAGTAGTTTTAGTTTTAGTTGTAGCTTCAGTAATTTAAGTTGTAGTTGTAGGTACAGTAATTTAAGTTTTAGTTTTAAACAAACCAAAAAAATATAAAAAAGTAGTTTTAGTTGTAGTGGTAAAAAAAATTAGTTTTAGTGGTAGATTTAGGTGTAGTTTAAGTTTTAGTTAGCTTAAAATAGTGTCGACGAATTTTTGAATTCAGACACAAAATTGTCGAAGAGATCTAATCTCAGGCAACTAAAAAAGTGTCGACGAATTTTTAATTCAGACACGAAATTGTCGAAGAGATCTAATCTCAGGCAGCTAAAAATAGTGTCGACGAATTTTTGAATTCAGACACGAAATTGTCGAAGAGATTTAATCTCAGGCAACTAAAAATTGTGTCGACGAATTTTTAATTCAGACACGAAATTGTCGAAGAGATCTAATCTCAGGCAACTAAAAATTGTGTCGACGAATTTTTAATTCAGACACACCAATCAATTTATAAGCTTAAAAATGAGTTTAAAAGATAAATTGAAAGAGGTAGCTCATTATATTATTAAGACTGAATATCCAGAATTGAATTTTGAGAATGTCTCGGTTTCTGACAGTTGTGTAACTAACATTTGCGATATTATTTTTAAGAAAAATAATGATCACAAGTTAAGAAAATCAATAGTAAATGCTATGAATAGAAAAACTTCATCTCTTCATAAGTACATTGAAACTATGAACAGTAATGATGTAATTAATTTTATAGTTTTATAGTAATTAATTACTCTGAGGACATTTATAAATTTCTATGCGAATCCAACACGAGTAATTCCACAATGTTCTGTAGATTTCAGTCGATAAAAGAACAGGTTAAATCTAAAGTCTCAAATTTTTCCATAAATAGTGAAAATATAATTATTAATGAATACCATGATGAATCATATTTACACGAATTCATATTGAAGTGTGTACGTTTCTTAGCATTGTGGACACCTATTATGAATAGTAAAGTAAACAATGGCATTGAAATCCGGCAGAGTAATGCTACCATTGAATCTTGGTTTAAGACGGTAAAAATTGACATACTAGAAGGCGACCGTAGGTTAAAATGCGGCCGGTTTTTAAAACATATGAGAGAGCGCGTCATGAATGTACACAAACAAATGAAGTACAATATTAGAAAAAATAAATGCACTCGTGCCCTTAATTTTGACAGTAAGTCTAAACAGAGTACTATTAAAGGAAATGGGAAAAGAAATACCCTAGAAATTTCTAGCCATAAACATTTTGAGGCAATAGAAAGTTGGGGAAAAAAAGAGAAACAACACAAACATCTCCAACCCACCAAGTACCGTCCATTCACAAAACTGTCTTTTAAAATCCCAAAGTCTTCAACCACTACAGCACATGAAAATAACCTTTCGCCCAAAGTGGTCAATGATATTGAAAGCGTTGTGTTCCTAGAATGTGACAATGAGGCTATGTTCACTGCTGGTGAGCCTATTAATAACGATGTGGTTGTCAATGATTTGAGTAAGCCATGGTCGGAAAATTGTTTAATGAAATCAGTTTCGACACCTGGCAGTCATAAATCTCCGTTTCGACAACTAGCGCAGTCTATAGATTTATACCAAAATATGCTCCCTAAAGATTTGACATATTACAAACGAATTAAAATGCCAAAAAATAAAGATTATCTAGTTGGAATATACAATTACATACCTAGAGATCAAAATTGTGAAATCATGACAGAACTGTACATATCAGATTTTGATACATTGTCTGGAGAGAATTGGTTGTGTAACTTTGTCATAGATATATGTCTGTTGTCATATGCACATAAAATTAATTTAAAAAACACACACATTTTATCCTGCAATTGTGTTACACAGCTGATGGAAAAAAGTGAAATCGGAGAAGAGCACGATAAAATTACTTTCAATCACAACAGTATGGTTATTATGCCATGGTTAGTAAATAATAATTCTCACTGGATTTTAGTCTTTATAAATTTCAAAACCAAACAATGTTACATCGTGGACCCAAGTAGTCCATACGATATGAATGATAGAATACCGAAACTTCGATTCAAAAAATTATTTGAAAAATTGAAATCAAACGTTACCTACGGCAACGATGAACAACAGTGTCCATCATTAACACCGATTGTGTGCCCTTTGGAAAACATTCCAATACAAAAAGACACATATAACTGTGGAGTTTATGTTATTTACTATGCATTTACAATTATGGACAGTTCTAATTTCAGTTTAGACTTCAATCCTAACATTCACAGAAAATATTTAAAGACCTGAAAATAAGAAAAAAATAGAAAATCTCTTAGAAAATTCTGAAGACATGACAAACATATGCTTATATTGTAACTGGCATTCAGATAAGCACCGTTGTCCACAGGATGATGAATATTATGTAGAATGGGTATCGTGTTCTCTGTGTTGTCGCTGGATAGCCATTAATTGCATCCCTAAAGAAAAGAGAATTTTTAATTACGCAATTAATGATTTCTTCTGTTTATTGTGTCAGAAATGAAGAAATTAAAATATATAGCAATTATTAAGTAGACCCTAGAGCTAAAGCACATTAAAAATTGTGACTAAATAGTTTTAACTTTTAAAACACAAATTGTAACCACACCAGTCATGCATTTCATACATCTGCATAACTGACAGTCCGCAGTCTGATATTTCAAAGTGGGTAGGCATTTAGTGTTTTGATTTGTTTAATTTATATTTAATATTTAAAAAAAAACTCACTTGACGTTACAACAATGATAAATCCAATATAAAAGGTACAATGAATGTGGTCATCATAGATGTCAACCTTCCCAAAACAAAATTTTGATGAAGTTACATTTCTGAAATAAAAGTTTGATTAGAATAATTTGTGAAAATTTGATACACAGATAATCTAAATCAGTATTTAAAAAGATTAACACTTTGTAACCATAGGTTAGGCGAAGACCTGAAGTTAAAATTTTACACCAGCGGTTATAATTTTGGATAATATATTAAAAACATCAAGGTTCTATGCAATTAATTACAAAAATATAAATAAACTAACATTTAATGGACAAAAATAGTTAAGAGTAGTCAATTACTGCCAAAAAGTGACTTAAATTATGCATAAATACTTCTTATAACTTGTCTTGTTACTATAACTAGTAACATATTACTCGAGTAAAAAGAATAATAAACCAATTGGGGGATAAAAGTTTGATTTAAGCTATGAATACTAATTTACAAAATATGGATTAGGATTTAGGACATTTATAAATGGCTTTATAGACCGACATGATAGTAAACATTAAAAATCGGTTTGTTTTAAATTTAAATTTTAAAAAAGATAAATATATTTTATGGATATGGAACTGACTTATAAAAAGATCCATTAAATAATTTATTACTTTCCATGGGCCACAGCTATGTTTGATAAAAATATAATAATTGCTCCTCCGAATGTGGTAAAATGTCAAATGTCCACCTACAATATTGTAGGCCAGTAGGCTTTTCCATCTCGATCCACCACTGAGTTTAATTTTACCTAATAAAATAAAATAAATAAAATTCAAATGATTTTAAAATAGCACATAGAATTTCTTTAGAGGATACTTTTTGTCCAAATAATTTTTCCAAAGCCATATTGTTGTGTGGAACAAATATTTAAATGCTTAACTGGAAACAAAAATAAAATGAATATACTATTAATTGTTGTGATATCAATACTTACTAATTTAAGCTGTATATAATTCATGCACAACAGGTTTATTTAATGACTGATTAGTGTTGATAAATACCAATCAGAATTTTGATAAGAAATACCTCAAGTTGTGGGTTTCTGATAGCAGTTATAATATGTATTTATTTTGTACATATTATATCCATTGATTCTTTTGGTTGTTCATGCCCAGATTTTTTTCAAAATGTTTTCCACACATTTAGGATAGAAAATGAAATGGCAGTTTGTAACCAATTTCACACCTAAAAATGTGACAGAAAATAGTTTATTAATAAAACAAAACATAATTGATTTGATTTAGGTATGTGTAATAATTGAAATATGTTATTCACCTTGACTTCAGTCCTTTCAAACAAATCACGGTTGTCACTTGTACTAGGCACATCAGTGTTTGAAGCACTTGGCAGGATAGCTTTTACTAGTTCTGGATAAATATTGGCTAAAATGCAATAATATAATATAAAAACTTAATATGTTTAGGAATTTTTTGTATATACAATAAAACCATAACTTACATTTTTCACTCTTTCAACAATATAAGTTGGAAAAGCAGTTGTTTTTTAAAATCATCATGTTTTGATTTTGATTAAAAATCAAACTTTCTAAATCAAAATGACTCATTTTAAATGAGCAGAACATAATAAACTGTTCTTAGTGATATCCTTTGTATTTAAACCATTTTCATTTATGAAATTCAACCATTTTCCTCAAATATTTTCTTTACCTAGGAACCTGAATAATAATAAATAGTAATTATAAGAATGTAAAATACATTTATGTATAAATAAAATACATATTAATAAAGATGATCAAATAACGGTTATTATTCATTAGAACTTACTTATAAAAAAAGATATTAGCAGTTTTGCATCTTGCATTTCTCGATCTACTACAGCCAAAAACAGCTCGGCATTTAAAAAAAAATGAATTAAGACAATTAAACAAAATAAAAACAACTCAACGTTTTTTAAATCAAATACAAAGTATGAGTAGCTGCGTTACTTGTAAATGACAATAAAAAGCCGAAAAGGAAAACATGTGAAACACTTGTGCTAAGCGCTGTGCTCACATCATACAGTTATCAGTTATTCAGTTATCACTTCATGGTTATGTCAAACAGGTTGACCTGAAGTTTTAGTCGTACATTTTTTTTTGTTATTGTACATGGCGACCTTGAGTCTTAACTGCCGCACTTCAACCTGGAATACAGACGGTATCCTAGAAAATATCATGAAGATTAGAGATAAGGAGACCAAACTCCCATAGCCGCCTATTTATAAAGTGGCCCGACAAAAGTCGCACGGTTATTCTGCCACCGCCCACCAGGAACCCGTCGTTCGATAAGAGGGCTACATTTTACAATTATTATAGCATGTAGTATAATAGGGATTATGTACGTTTTTCGAATTGAAATTGATTTATTATTCCTTACAAATACTTAATGATCTAGATCACAATGATCAGATCCAAAACATATATTTACAGGAAGTAGGGGATCTCGGTTGAAATTGGTTCAATAATAAAAACAAATACATCATGATAATTAGGCAATTAGCTATTAAACACATGTACATGGCCCATCGCCAGTGCTCGAAGTGGGGGGGATACGGTGGGATGGCATCCCTCTACTTTTTTGTATTTACAGTTTTCATCCCTCTACTTGTTTTGTCTAGAATAACGCATTCCTCTTAAGACTTGTATTTTAAAATGATATACTTATTATCATTATTATACATATTATTTATATATAAGACATTTTTTTTTTCGGTGAAAATAATTGTTTTTAACATTCAGGCCCGGGCGCTCGGCTTATTGTATCACGTATCACTCCTTAATATGTTACTGTTTATGTACCATTTTGAACATCATTATCATTATATTTACTCATATTTTGAAATTACAAAACACCTACGAATTGGTAACCTCAACTAATACACAAACACAATTGTAGACACAATGATGACCAGGGAATAAAAATACATAATTTATAAAGACAATCTATTTATTTTTTTTTTTTATTTTTTTTTTTCTGTTATCGTTGTTGCTGCTGTTGTTGTTGCTGCTGTTGTTGTTGCTGCTGCTGCGTTGGCTGCTTCAGCAGCAGAAGCAGCCATAGCCTTCATCTTTTCAGCAAAGGCTATAGCTGCCTCTGCTGCTT
The DNA here is from genome assembly GCA_020882235.1 of Schizaphis graminum. Taxonomy (NCBI): domain Eukaryota; kingdom Metazoa; phylum Arthropoda; class Insecta; order Hemiptera; family Aphididae; genus Schizaphis; species Schizaphis graminum. Next base: position 31,146,683 of record CM037035.1, on the reverse strand, counting down.
TAGTCGCTTTGTTGGCTTTGTCAGCCAACGCAGCGGCATCTTCAGCTGCTGCTGCTAGTGCTGGTCGAAACCAGCACTTAGCAGCAGTATGCCCCCGCTTCTTGCAGTATTGGCATTCTAAAAATTCAAAAGAATTGAAATTAAAACATATCCAAGATAAAATGTTGATTGTTTTTTTTTATTAAAACAATTTCGGCAAGTCCAGATTTCAACTCATTTAACAGTTGTCAGATTTTGAGTCATAAAATGCATTTTAAAACAAGATGTGATGTAAAGAGCAATGTAACTAGATAATAAAATAAAATCACTAACTGTTATATTATTGATAACAAGTGTGAAATACAAACAAAAGCAATACTTTTTATGGAAGTATTTATTTCACAGCGAACACACCACCATCCAATAAACCTCTGAAAATCGTCACCAATTCCTAAACGATCTTAAATTAATTCTAAACCCCATCCTAGCTGCTATTACATTCCTAACAAACAAAAACCCACTCCCAGTCACTTCCACTCCTTAATGTATTAACATACGCATCACATATTATCTTCAGATAATACATAACACATATGCCATATTTAATAAATAAATTCTTAACTGTATCAATTATATATAAAAAAAAAACTCATATAGAAATATGTGATATGCTGAAACATTAAAAGTAAAATAAATAAACAAAAAGCGGGTAAGTGAGTATCGCTCTGCTGTACATTAGGGGGTGGGGTGGACCTCGGACTAAGGTAGGTTAAATTTGAATGCAATGATAGGTATCATTGTATACGAAAAACGATTCTGAATGGAGATGATTTGTCAGTCTAGAATATATTATATAAAAATCGAAAATTATTAATTAGTAAAACGTAATTTTATACCTGTACTTTTTTATTTCAAATTAAAATTAAAACTTTAAACACTCGTAAAATTTTTTAAATTGAATAATCCTCAAACTTTTTTTATAATTATTCTAAGCTTAACTTATGGACAGCATAGTATTAAATTTTCAATTCTTAGCTTTTGATAGTAAAATATTTATAAATTTTTAACTACCAAATAGTGAAAAATATTCACGATTTTGAGGAATTTTTGTCAATATTTGAACTTCAAATGCTAATAAAAAAAAATTGTGCCTATGTATTTTTATAATTTTTATAAATTTCAATTGTCTACAAATAGCTCAAAAAAAGTCAAAATATTTTGAAAATCAAAGCACGTAAAGAAAATGGCTATCTAAATAACTGGTAAAATTTTCAAGTATTTACGACTTATACTGTTTGAATAACAACAAATATCAAAAACCGTTTGAGGCTAAACCGTTATTTAACGCGGTTTTGTAAAAATTTAAATTTCAAACACTCATAAAAATTTTTTGTCTGAATCCGGTAGAGTTTTTTTTACAGATATTCGAAGAAAAATGTATGGAGAACCTTGGACCAAATTTTCAAAACTTAGTTTTAAAAGAAAAAAATTTTACGATTTTTCAACCACAAAATTACTTGCACATTTTCGCAATTTCGACATATTTCGTATAAATTCGAACTTTAAGCACTTATAAAAAAAAATTGTGACTAACGATTTCGGATTTTTTTTTATCACTTTAAGAACAACTTATAAGAAAAATGTAATAGGTAGGTAATATAGATTCTATATTTGTCATTAAAAAAAATAAATAAATAAAATAAATTTAAAAATTCTCTTATTCTAATTTTATTACCATCTTACCACGCCCATATTATAATTTATATTTATCGAACTACAAAACTGTTTCGAAAACTTCAATGTCTTTGTTTAGTTCAAGAACCAAACGTGAAAATGTATAATTGTGAACAGACACATACATTTCAGAAAAATATGCTACATTTCCGCCACTTATTTGGCAAAATCGTCATCTTCATTATTACGAACTACCAATGTATGTGAGTCATTCCATTCACATTCTGAAGAACATTTTTATAAAGAAAAACCAAACATATTTATATGGTTCAATATTATGAAGTAAATTCAAATTTATATTTATTGAAAATTAAAATTTTAAATTTTTTTTTTAAAAATTCGAGACTACCGAGCAATCAAACGTCGTATTATTATACTTTAATTTACTTTATAGTTTATATTATAAAAAAATGTAATATTAAATATTATTTTATTATTTTATTTATCGGAGGAAAAATGGACAGTGAAAGAAAAGGCCAAACATACATATAAAAAAAATACATTGCCCAGACAGCGATTGCTGCCTAGCTCCCTTGGCCAGGCCGACACTGTTTCTATGTTAATTAAATGGATACCTATAGTGCACAGATTGTTACAATCCCTAACATTATTTCCCTGGTTACACTGAATATAGTAAAAGGTATAAATAATAACAAAATGTATAAACAATGTTTATAATTATTAGTGAAAATCATTATAGTGCTTAATGATTAATAAATAATGATTATTAAATACCTAAGTATAAAAGAAAAAATGTATGAATACACAATATGTTTTATAGGTAGTCATTGTGTAACACTGCATGTGTAACATTTAGATACACGATACACCTGAACTCCTGAATATTACATTAACTCATCTATAAAAACAAATTAGTAAGTATTTAATATACTTACTGTTTCTGTTTGAGGCTGTACCACGGCCGCCACCACCGCCACCGCCGCCACCACTGCCGCGGCCTCTTTTTCCTCCTCCGCCTCCACCACCGCCACCATCCCCATAGTATTGGTATATAATAGACATCTAGACATAAATTAAATAATAGGTATACATTTTATAAACATGTTGAACATCAGTTTTAAATAGCTGTCCTCGTTCATTATTCATAAATTAGACAAAATGTTTCAAAAATATTAAATATTAAAGCCTTAGTGATGGGTCGAACTGTTCGAAAATCGAACTTGAAAATATTTGTCGAACCAGACTTACTGGCCATGATAGTTTGAAAACCAAATATTTGTACAATTCTTCAAAAGTTATTTTTGAAAAATAAAAATTGATAATGATTATTTAGAAATAATTAGACTATTGGCGATAGAAAGTGTTAATATGTAGCGGGCATGTTCTCTAAAGCCGGACAAATAGTTACTAAGATGAGACAGAGACTTAGTCCTAACTCTTAGTGCAGTAGAACAATTAGTATTTCTACATGATAATTTATAATTTTTAATTATTGATAATATTGTAAATAATACAATTACTTAGACTTAAAAGTTAAAATGTAGAATAGGTAATACAAAAACTAAAAAATACAATAGTAATTAATAATTATGGTTGATTTAATTTCTAGGTAGATACATTGTACACGATAAAAAGTATTGAGTTCGAGTTCGAGTTTGACTTAAAATCATAATAGGTTCGGTTCTGTTTTCCGTAAAAAATATGAAAGTTTGGTTCAGTTCGAGTTCGAAAAAATAATTTAAAGTTCGGTTCAAATTCAGTTCGATTAAAAATATCAGGATTCGACCCATCACTAATATTTAAAGGTAGTTATCAATATAGTACTTACATCTTTTTGAATTGCACCTGCTGCAGACGCCGTGTTTGGGCTAAGACTGAGACGAGTGACCGGTCGGTCGCGGTTGTTGCAAAAAGCTACGCGGTATAATCATGGAAATATAAAGAAATGGACTGATAGCTGAGAGAGATGTCCAGGGAAAACGTTGTTAGAAAGAGATAGCATACAACTTTTAGGTACAATTCAAATACATTATTAGCATGAGAGAGAGAGAGAGGAAAATAGTACAAATTCTCCTAGTGACGAACGATCGAACTTAATGTTGACGAATTCCGCATTCATGACGTGTATGTTGTCGTTCAATTTAATTGGATACCTATTCTTCGATTATTTCCCTCGATTTCCGATATTAGCTCATAGTTGTATACATCATAATTCATAATATTAATAAGTAGGTATATAATATAGCGACAGCAAGACACGATCCTGAAGTTCTATTATTATTATTATTATTCCGATAGAATCCGTTTTAAATAAAAAAAATAATAATATTATTTACTAAAATACAAAAGTTATTGGTTATTACTTATTAGTTATGAGTCTTATGACCATAGACGTGCGCAGATAATGCTTTCAGGTGGTGAATATTTTACCATTTATTTTTGAAATTCTTAGTAGTTTTCAAAAGCGTCGAGAAAAACAAAAAAAAATACGAAATCGATTTTAGATATTGGTAATTGGTATAACTCTAAAACAAACTATCGTGGAGTACATTAAAATTGTAGTAGTAATAACTAATAGTTGTATAATATGTTTATTGTTTATGCACGAAAAAATTATAAAATATGCATAAAAAAATGTGAAATATGCAAAAAAAATTGTATTCATTTATTAAAAATTAATTACTTATTTATTAATATAGATGAAACAAAAAAATCTATAAACCTATATTTAAAAAAACTGTATTATTGAAAACTAAAATATGGCGCGTAATCGTTTGACATTTGAGATTTTATTGAGCTGAAGAAATAAACAAAATATATATTTGTTTCCTTTTTGATCATCGTTTGTCCCGACAAACATTAAACGGGACGCGTTTAATCCCGTTTTCTCCATATTAGGTATTATGTGTAAAATGAAATATATTGAGCTTAAATTGAAAAATAAAAAATGTATCAAAAAATAATTGCCTATTTGCTTTATGTTCCCGGCTATGCATAATATATATTACACAATATACATATTATTTATTTTATACACTATATCAGGGGTGGCCAAACAGTCGATCGCGGACAATTTCAAAGTCGATTATGTTAAAATTTATTTTTATGGCAACGTGCCCTATGTATGTATGTATGTTTCTTAATAATTATAGTTATAATATTTATTCAATAATAAAAAATAAATTCCATGGAAGTCAATCCTCAAAGGTGAAGACGTGAAGTATATTTTCAGTAGATCATGACAAAAAAGTTTGGCCACCCCTGCACTATACAGTCTTATTTTATAATAATATACTAATAAATAATAAGTTTTGACTTAAAACGTTTATACGTTTATACGGGTCGCATAAACGTAGTTATTCGTAATTTTATTTATTTATTTATAACGTGTATGGCCATGTGTTCGACATCAAGGTAGTCGCGATAACGCACAAGTACCAAGTTATAACTCACCTAACATAATCTACGACCACTACAAAATTGCAAAAAATCCCGAACTCTACTTATTACTCTATGACGTTGGTTTTCAATTTTTTTATATCCGCGTACCCGGGGCATCTTAGTTGTGTCCCGTCAACAAGTTATAGGTATTAGGTACACGAATTTCGTTCCACTATACCGGTTAGGTAGTAGAATTTTTATTTTATTTTAAAGGGTTCTCCGTCTCTATGGTGAATTTATTAATTAATTTATTTATTTATAAGGGAGCCTAGGCTCTGATAATAATACATTATATTACGTACATAATAATATTATAAATTTATAAATTACGATAGAGGATCAATTTTGTTGCCAGAGGCCGTTTTATATTGGTGTAAAATTTATGTTTCTACGAGTCTACGACTACCCAAACCTGGGATGAGAAAAACTTGAAGTACGAAACATGTTTTCGGTCAAAAAATTATAAATTTACAGCCGGCATGACGTGCTGTAGCTGTTCTGGTGATTTTAACAGCAGCGTTGAGCGTTCAGGTGTTCAACCACCGCCCCGCGCACGGCTATAACCATACCGATACCACAATAAGGTCAAAACTAGTTTTCATATCACGACCGACTCGCCGTTTATATATATATATAAAACTACATTGACTATTTGACTATACATTATAAAACGGTCCGCCGTCCGTCGATAACGACGTAAGGGAAAAACCACCCAAGTACGAGTACTAAGTATACTTAAATATATAGAAATATAAAATATAAATTAATATAATATAAGATTAATAACACATAATAATATAATATAACATTTTACAATATTGCCACATTATTATGTACGTAAAAAGGGCATAATTACCTAAATGTATGTCACACTAATGAAATAGAATATAAAATATAAAATTTAACTTTATGTAAATATTTTATGTATTTATTTGCCGCGGTAATTGAAAATCATCTATAACAATTTATAGACTCAAATAAAATTTATTACAGTTACAGATGGTTTTTTATTACTGCGGCAAATAAATAAATACGTAAAATATTTACATAAAGTTATACCTATTACATATTTTATTTTATTATAATGTATGTATGTAGGTAATCTGGTAATCATGCCCTTTTTAGATAGGTACCTGAATAATAATATGTACATATCACATTTCATTCAATAAAAGCATATTATACGTTAGTTATCCAATATTCATTGTCTATTAATTTAAGTTCTCATGAGTTAGTGAGTTTGTCTACTTTTATCAAATAAAAAATGTCTACCAGAAAGTTAAAATATATTTCTATGAGCATTTGAATTTGAAATTTTCACAACATTAGATATTCACTCAATTTATCATGCACTCACTACTCATATTCTTATTGTGTTGTTTTTCAAAAACGAATTACTGTAGAAAATTTATATTTAAATCATATTGTATAGTGTATACCTCTCACCACAGCTATATTCTATACTGATTGTTGTTATTTTATGTTTTTACATAATTATTGTAATTGGGCTTGTCTGTTTAATTAATTAATTAAATGAATCAATTTTGTGTTTCAATTAATTATTATATATACATTAAATGTGTTCTGTACATTTGTAACTTGTAAGTATCTACATGTTTTAATTTTTATTTATATAGATCATATAAACATGTTTAGTTTGTATACAGATTGTATTTTTACTGCAAATTGCTACTATATTAAATAATATAAAAACAATAATGTATTCAAGTATTCAATATAATATATTATGAAAAACAATCGACTTCCTATAATTAGTTTTAAAATAAAAGAAGTCAACAGGTATGTATTTAAGTATTTTATACTAATATGTATATTCAGCTCCGGATTTAGGGTTGTGGGGGCCCCAGGGCCCACAAAAGATTGAAATATAAGAATTTTTAGTTGATCTACATACTTTAAAATTACCTATATTAGCGATAGGTTATTATCATACAAGTAATAACCTTTATAGTCATCACTTTTTATTTTTTAATTTAGTACCTAAATCAAAACCATTGAATTTGAATAAGTTATTATTCTAGAAAAAAATGTACCTATTATTGTACTAGGAATAAGAAGTTGATGAAAGTAACACTATCTAGTTTATATAAATTATTGATATAGAAAAAAAAACACAGATAGTATCAAACAAAACATTATTTTTAGACACTTTAGACACTGAGTAATATTTTTGCCAGTAAATAAAAACCCTATTTCGAACGTAGTGTATATAAAATTTAGATTATAAATGTATAATAATTTATACAACATAAACAAAATAATACTAGTTTTTATATTTATATCCAAATGACTGAAATAAGACAGGGTTAGGATTTTATAGCACTTAAAATTGCATAAATATGCGCTATAATATGACCTTAAATATTGCTAAATATGCACTAAAAACATGCAAAAAAAGAAATCTTACAGTAGAAATTGACAAAAAAGTCCCAACAAAATAAGCAGATAATAAAAATTAAAACCAAATACCTAATTCGAAATCATCGTAATAGGATATTATATCTATTATTGATGTACATAATTGTACAGCTTTGTATCAGCGTAATCGGCCTATTAACTTAATCTATACACTTACAATTCACTTGATAATTCGATTGACAAAAATTTAAAACCACGTTTTGGTAAAATGTTATATTTTCATACAATAAGACCGATTTTTATTGTTCTGGATTTACCATAGATATTAAACATATGGATACGGCATTCCTTTATACAATTTTTGTATTATGCCGCATCCATATGTTTAATATCTATGGGATTTACCAAGCTGATATTAATTACTTGATATGTGTATAGAATCGTAATTTATTAGGAAATACAAAATGATGATAAAGCGATTGTAAATTGCGCCCGACAATTTTCAGGTATACATTTTTATGTAGTAAAATGCGCCCATAGTATCTAATCTAAGTGCGACCTTGAATTCATCCGTTTTAAACACTTTTGTACATATATTGGTGTAAAAACCAAACGTAACCGTTTATTATTATAATATTAGCGATTTTATTTGCTGACTTTCCTCCGAATATTTGGGCATCAGCTAATATTCAGCTTCCGTAACATAACACGGACTTCTAATGCCTGTGAATATTTCCACAGTCATTTTAATAAAAGCTTTTATACTTCCTCATCATCATATTTATAATTTTATTTATAAAATATTAGAGTTACAGTCCGAAATTTACATAAAAATTAATAGTATAAAATGAACCTTATAAATCTCAAAAAAATGGAAAAAATAATTCAACAATACAATGAAAATTCAAAATACTATTACGAGAGCTGAATATGTAAAACTGATGTCTCATTACTATGCTGATATATAACTTATAAATTTATTATACTATTTACTCTATATTATATAAATTAATTGATATTTTAGTATTCATTTTTAGATTCTGAACGAAGTGATGAATGTATTGCATTTACTATGATGTGTGTTTTTTTTTGTGTCTGACTCCAACATTTGGAGCAGTAATAATGCTCCGATTTTTGACTTCAGCCCCTCTTTGAATAGGGAATTGAATCTAGTTGGTACTTTAGGGGGGTCAAAATTAAAATTTTCTAATAGTTTTCAAAAAAATCGAGAAAAACAAAAAAAAAATGACAGAAAAATGGAAATTTTAAGGAAAAACCACTTTTCGACAAAATCGATTTTTTGATTTTGCTGTAACTCAAAAACGAATCATTGTAAATACTTGAAATTTTCACCAAATGTTTATATTATGGTTATCTCTTTACAGTTAAATTTTCAAAATATTTTGACCATTTTTAAGCTACTAATAGACAATTGAAATTTTCGACTTTTCTAAGTTTTTTTTTCTTCAAATGCTGATAAAAATTTTTTGGGTGGCCAGAAAATGTTGAAAATTTAATACAAGGTTTCTTATAAGTTTTTCTTAAAGTGATAAAAAAAAATCCGAAATCGTTAGTCACAATTTTATTTTATAAGTGTTTAAAATTCGAATTTATACGAAATATGTCAAAATTTAAATTAAATTTCATACGCTCATAATGCGAATGTTGGCCATAGTAACCATAGTAACATAATATAAAAACTATACTATTTGTTTCAAAATAGAATATTTGACAATATTTAAATATAATATATCCTAAACTGACAAATCATCTTCGTTCAGAATCGTTTTTCGTATACAATGATACCTATCATTGCATTCAAATTTAACCTACCATAGTCTGAGGTCCACCCCACCCCCTAATATACAGCAGAGCGATACCTACTTACCCGTTTTTTTTTATTATTATTTACTGTAAAAATTAACCTAAAAATATTTAAAACAACTTATTAATCCCATAATATTAAAAATAATTTTTGGAGGATAGTGATAGTCGCCTCCTCGCGGTTTCCTCTGGGTAATGATAAATTATTATAATAAAAATAACATTTCTATTGGGCGCAATTTCCTACATAGATATTTACCTAAAAAATACCGGGCGAAATTTACAATTCCTTCCTTTCGTTGGGCGCAATTTCCGTTTGCCCAATGCCCAATATTATAGCACTTAATCATAGATATTAAAGAATGGATAGACCATGGCTATATTAATAAAATAGAGGGTAGTGTGCCAGAATAGGGAAGAGAGAAAAACTGATTTTTATCATTACCTCTCATACTGGCAGATGTCTTATCTTAAATTATGTACAGACGTACAGTGATTTTGTATCAGGGTATATTGTAAAGCGCTGTTGAGCATTCTTTGCGATGTTGAGAAAATGTTTTGCGATGTTGGAAATACATTTTTATGTTGTGGATAATGTTATAATAATAATATTACGTATGAGGAAGTTGGTGAAATGATTCGAAAATTATATTTTTGAAAAACCACACATGTCATAAATTTGTGGGAATTATGCGTATTTGAGTGAATTGATTTTCAAATTTTAAATATTATAAATAAATATGTATAATATTATACATGTTAAATTATTTGACTAGTTATATGTATTATTTTAAAGATTATTTTTCGGAAATCGATTATCTTATCGGTACTTGCTTACGCCAAACAATCATACTAGTATGATTTAGAATATTATGTGTATTGTATAATAAACAATTTATATGGGTCATAAATATAACATTATGATAGGTATTTGCAGGCCTTGGTTTCTTTCGATTCAATTCCAATTTACTTTTCTGTTTAATATTATATTATATTGAATTTTAACATACCTATAATTAAAAGTATTAAAATTTATTTTTTATAATTATACTACACAATACAATTCTATAATTATTTAAAACTATATTTAAAATGACAAATGTTTTGGTCGAAATATATTCATTTTTGCAATGTTTATTAGTTTTATTGTTATATCACTTATATCTTTTATAATTATATTTTAGAATAGTTAAGAGTAGAGTTATAAATGTGACCTTTGATAGAGGGGCAGAGGGAATGTAATGTGTAATGCAGTGGCGTAGCCAGGATTTTTTTTAGGGGGGGGGGGGGGGTCAGTGGCGTAACTACATGATTGCATAGGTGTGCATTGCACCGGGGCCTGGGGCCTAGAAGGTCTAAAAGGGGGCCTATGAATTTTGATACTTTGTTTAAAATATGTATATTAACATTTTATATTTTGTTAATAATTTTAAATTATTTTATAATAAATAATAAATTACAATAAAATCATAATATTTTATATTACGAAGAATTTTATCTATAAATATTATACTATTATTTGGTCATACTGTCATAGATATTACAATATTATTCCCGTATAGAGTATAAAAATAAATCCTCCATGAAACAGGTAGGTAGAAATATTGTCATAAGAACATGTTTTTTTCATTTACATCATAAATGTAATGTGTAATTGTTTAATTTTATTCATATAACTATTTTCAGGGGCCACAAAATAATATTGCACATCGGCTAGAATTTTATAGTTACGCCACTGGGGGGGGGGGTTTAGTAATAAAATAAAATAAATCTACAACCGTATTGAAATTATAAAATAATTGAATATAGTACGCAATTTGTACGCATATACTGGACCCATATATTATCATATAAATTATAAGTTAATAAAAATTACTGTTGGCATTTAATATAGGTATATTATATGATATCTCTCATTTCAACACAAGGTTTGCATTAAAATTAAAAAAATACCATTATTCAGCTTTGTTTTATACAAAAAATTTAATAAATAATTAAAAAACTTCATTTTTTAAAATATAGGTATGTAGATAAAAAAAAATTTTTTGAAAGCCATAAAAACAAAAGGAATAATAGCTGTGTAATCCATTGCAACAAAACATGGAATGCCATCTATCGATCATCCTAAATACTAAATATTCAGTTATTATTCTAGACTACCACTGAAATAGTTACAGTAAACAACACCAGATGGGACATATGAGAAACCACTCAACAAACAAGCAGTCCAACATTTCAAAATTTAATTTTAATATCAAACTTCTTAAAATTGGGTTGAAAAACTAAAAAAATATGATGTAGAAGGACGTATAAAATGCATGTAACATCCTACAACAACAATATTAAATACCAAAAATTAAATAAAGAAAAGGAAAAAAAGGCAGAAGTCCAACTAGCCGAGAAACAATAAAGGATATAAATGATCTTGATTTGGAAAAGACGACTAATGATAGTAAGTATAATATTAAATATATTAATAACTATACGTTAATTCATCATTTAACATAATTTTTGGAATAATCATACACATGCTAAACAGATATCGAAACTACACAAAGTCATAAACTATACGCGTCCCCTGGACTTTCCGTCGCTTATTGCGGTACAACCGAGTCGCGTGTGCACTCTAGATTCATATACAACTGGTAGAGAATTTTCCTGGCTTTCCGAATATACTATCAAATCGCTTCGCCACCTTCCGGAACATTGTCAAAAAAATTAAAAACCGCGCGCCCTCCCGCACCTAGAGATCGTATGTTATACGGTCCCCTGGATTTCCGTCGCCTATTGCGGTACAACCGAGTCGCGTGTGCACTCTAGATTCATATACAACTGGTAGAGAATTTTCCTGGCTTTCCGAATATACTATCAAATCGCTTCGCCACCTTCCGGAACATTGTCAAAAAAATTAAAAACCGCGCGCCCTCCCGCACCTAGAGATTGTATAAATCTAAGTACATATCTAATAATCAGTATTCACTGGGTTAATTACATGGCGCTATCTTGTGTTTTAATGTAATTTAAGCGTCGGGCGCCTTGAATATAATAAACTGCAACTAGGCGTACAAAGTTTCTTATCACTAGTCGTCCGAAACAATAGTCCCCTAGCTATGGTCCCCTAACTTCACACCCGTCAAATTTTAGGTTTTAAAGAAAATTTGTATAACATAAAAAAAAAATTTTTAATATTATTATTGTGGGGTTTTTGGTGTTATACATTCTTTATTTATATTTTACTTTTTAATTTATTTTTAATAATTTTAAATAATGCTTAAAATGTAAATGTATAGGTACTATTGTTTATTAATATTATAATTCATTTTTTAAAATACTATTATACCCATATCTCTAATAAAAATTATTATTTAATATTTATAAATACATTTTTTTTACTTATTATGTTTTTTTAGGCATTTTTAAGTTTTTTTTTAGGTCATCTACATCCTAACTATATTGATAATGTTTCTTTTAATTTTTGTGGTCCAATATTTTATCATAGTGAATAATGCCACGTTCGTGCTGCGTTGTTGGATGCCAAACTGGATATAAGTCCAACTCTAATAAAATTGTATCTACTTTCTCTTTTCCAAAAAATGAAAGTTTGAGGCAAAAATGGATAAATGTGATACCTCGAAAGGATCTTATTGTTACCAAAAATTCAGCAGTATGTGCTAACCACTTTACTGAAGATCAAATTATTACAAAATGGACTTCAGGGGTTGGCGACAATAAAGTGTGTGTAAGTATTTATTTTACAAGTTCAAAAAGTACTATTCGATTAATTAATTTAAAAAATGTGGTATAATAATAAATAATAATGATAATAAAATATTTATAAATGTATAATTGTTTGTTTATTTATTAGCAAATAATTAATAGACAAAAATTTTTTTTTTTTACAATACTTACTAATAAATGTATATTTTATTTGTATTATAGGTAGGTGTTTTATTATTTTAAAATAATTTACTTATTAATAAATATAAATATAATAAATATATTTTGATTTAACATTTCTAACAAATTATTGAAACAATAAACTTCTTATAGGTACTTTGCCTGGAAATTCTATAGAAATTTAAGGACATTTTATAAATAATATTGTATACAATTTATGTATCACTTTTTTCAGATAAATTTAAAATATCCAAAATTGAAAGAAGATGCAATTCCGTGTTTATTTCCCGGCCCAAAATATCTTTCAAAACCAATTAAAAAAAGAAAATCTCCTACAAAGCGAGTTAACCTGATGTGTGCACCCACTGATTCTAAAAAAATGAAACCATTAGAAGTAATTTTTTTCAGTAGTAGTGAATAAATATTATTTATACATCTGATAGTTAGTGTATATTAAAACCTTGTTTTAAACTATTGATATTTTCATTTATAGGTTGATTTTAATATAGTCGAACAAAATACTTCCGGTAATGAACTCAATCCAGAATCGATTGAACTTCTTCAAGATCCTATCATGCCCACAAATCAAAACTTTGAAAACATTTGCAGTGGTATTAAATCTTTTACCCTCCCAGGTAATTGGAAGTATGAAATATTCCAAAATAAGAATATAACATTGTATACTATAAAATTGAATAAGAATGATGTTGGCATTTAAATTGAAAAACAAATAATTCTTGAAACAAATATGATTATCAAATGTAAATTATATAATATTAATTTTGACATTCAAGATTTATCAGTGAATTCATAAATTATTTCATTAGATGACTTGATTTCAGTTTTGAGGACTTTAAATACTAAAAATATATGTTCAGGAGGGCCTTTAGTTGAAGAGTTTGATGGAATAACTGTTAATTGTGCAGAAGTAGACTTCCAAAATCGTTGGCGACATAAAAAATGTGAATATCTTATTGATAGATCATCTTCTAAAAACATATTTTGTAAAAGATTGAGAATTGCCTTCCGTGTAAAAAAATCAAGACTGTCTGCTGGAAAATCTGCAAGATTAGTCTTACCACCTATAAAGAAAAAACAATTGGATCAGCTTCGAAATAAACAGCATAACATACAAAAAAAGATTTTAAGAGCAAAACATAGAATCAAAAGTATACAAAATCAATTAAATGATGCTGTTCGCGCCACGCGAAGACGGTAATATATGTATATTGTTATCATTACGGGGCCGTTGGCCAAAATACGGTGCACAATAGCATGAGATTCGGAGTACAGTCGGTCGGCACTCTGTCTGGTCGATCGTCGCGAATAAACGCTGCAACGGGCACGTTTGACGTCGGGAGGCGTACGGATGAGCTACTAACCTTCCGCCGACTGTAAAGGGCCGAATCTATGCGTTGTGTTGTGTAAACGTTTATTGCACCAATAACGGCATAAGGGCTCACGGTGAGCAAAGACGAAGCGTTCGGCGACCCGCGCGCTCCCGCGCCGGGGGAGCCCGGGTCTGCACGCTGGCTACGGTGCCACACTATACAAACGGCCGGTCCCGTGTTCCGTGACGGAACCGGGACGCGCCTGCGCGCTAACGGCTGGTCACGTGCTCTGTGACGGAACGGGAACGCGCCTGCGCGCTAGCACGGCCGGTCACATGTTCTGTGGCGGAGCGGGGGCGCGCCTGCGCTATAGGCCGGTCACGTGACGTGTTCTATAACAAATCATGGGCCACTGTAGGCATGACTTCGCGCGCTTTAGCGAATCACGGGCCACGGTGAACTTGGTGACGACTGCAATAACCAATCACAAGACAACTCTGGGCGGCTACAGCGATTACACAGCGCCGCCGTCTACAAATACCGGTGCGGAGCACGAAATCAGTCAGTATTCAGCCTCTCCCGGCTGTAGCAAGACCTACCCAGGCAGACTTGCGCGGTTCGGACCCTTACCCTCGCCCAGCCGTAGCAAGACCCACCCAGGGCAGACTTGCGCGGTTTGGGCATTTTGCACGTGACCTTACTGTAGTAAGACCCACCAAGGGCAGACTTGCGCAGTTTGGGTAACGCTGCGGAATAGCAACCATCACAAGCCCACAAATACAGTCCACTAGAATCAAGTACAAAACAGATGCCAAAGAAAAACTAAATAAATTAACAGAGAGTTCAGTTGAAGATTTGATTAATAAAAATAAATTAAACGATTCTCAGTCGACATTGATTAGAGAAATAATTATCCCGTAAGTGGTATGGTGAAAATAAATCACGCTAATGGTATAGTGCGGTCTCCTGGACCACTTAATTTTGTTAATTATATTAAGACCATATTTTTCAATTATTCCATCGAGTTATTTGCAGAAATAATACATTTACAGTGTCAACTTTTATTTGACTATCATTTTTTCGACTCAAATTTAACACTTTTAAAGAAAATAATAAATTTTTTAGACATTTTAAAAAATTACTATAATATATCTTACTTGTGCTTCGGCAAATCCTAAAGTGTTTAAAAATACGTTTTGAACTCTATCATCATCTAAATATTGATGTAGATATAATTAAAAGCAATATAAGAAAAAGAATGATTCAAAAATTTTAATTTTTAGATACAAATAATGTAAGTCAAAATAGCCCTTTTTTATCATTGATAGATCTACATTCTACATATTTTAAATGAAATAAAAATCGCATATTCGACTTATTTTTTTATATTTATTGCTTGACCCACATAGTATATAACAAACATAAATAAAATATAATAATATATATTTACTGAAATAATAATCTACAAGAATAAAAAAAAATTGTATACAGGCAAAATGTTTTTTCTTTTCAACTAAACTAAATAAAAATAAATAAACAACTTTTAAATAAAAAAAAAAAATTAAATACTTTTACAAAACAACTTGAATTAAAATATAAATAAAAAATAAACAGTTAGGTACTTAGTTTCCGAAACAATTTGGACAAATTTTTCTGCTGCACTCAAGACATATGGGATCCCCACAGAGTTTGCATTGATAAATAGTTTTCCTTTTCTTCTTAGGAGGACATATTCGACACGTTTTTCGTGATTCCAGTTTGTCTTCGTACACTGGCGTATCTTTTAAGTTTTTTGATTTACCGAGAACTCTTCCGATTCCACTCCTTATTTCACGTGAGATACATGTATTTTCAAAGCGTCTTTCTAATTCTGGACTCACAAGTTCAAACGCTAAACTCTTCAAATAATCGGCTCTTGTCATTGTTTCGTTATTTTTAAAAGAATTATATAAGACATACGAATTAACAGAAGAAATATCAAGAAGTCTGTAAAAAATTGCTAACGGCCAATGACGAGTACGACGTCCAGTAGAATAAACAGAACATTTTTCGTCCAATGCATCAACGCCTACTTTTGTACTATTATAATAAGAAATGATTTCAGGTTTTTGGACATCATTTGACACGGCTTCGACGGTGACTGGTGTTCGTGGTACCGCGGAGAGCCGGTCAACTCGTGCTGTTGGGGTGATGGCACGAGGTCGTCACAATAAAAGAAAAATAGTCGGACACCGATATAAAAAAAATGAAGGTGTTTATTGTGGTTGATATTAATATCACAAACACAGTGTTTACATATAGTGGTATTCCGCGTCGGCGAATAACACTACAGAAATGCCGGACGTCGGCGAAAAATGACAAACAAAAAAAACAAAGAACTACGACCAATGTCGATGACCGCACTTAAGTGTGTCGTGGTGTGTCGGGTGTGTAAAAACCTGATGGGTGTACACAGCCGACAACAGAAAATAAAACAAATACAAATCGCATTCACAAGAGTAATAATAAAAAAAAAGACTATCGGCGATTTCGCGTTACGTGTTGTCCGAGTGGCGGTTGTGGCAAAAGAGAGCAATACCGGGCGGCCGGTACTCGTCCGGGCCGGCTTGTCTTCCCGTCCCACCCTATGCCTTTGCGGCGGGGTGGGAGAGTTGACTATGTCGGTCCGGCTTCTCATAATGAAGAAGTGTGTTGTGCTTATGCTTGCACTTTTGACACGTATAAGTTGATCTGCAGCTTTCAGCAGAGTGAAACGGAGCTAAACAACTGAAGCATAGCTGAGATGCTCTTGCCACTCCCAAGCGCTCCGTTACTGGAAGAGCTTTAAACTGCTCACACGCAAACAACCTATGACTTCCAGAGCAACATGGACACGGACGGACTGGCCTATTATTAGTAGAAATTAACACCTTCTTCGTAGGTTGATGTGTTTTAGAAAACATCGTCTTGGCATTATTAATATTGGTAAGCTTAGTAGAAATTGTGTTTGTACATACAGTCTCCGAGCTTTCCATTGCTACACATCGACTGGCCAAAAATGCTTCGAGATCCTTGTATGCTGGTAACTCAGTATTTCTCAAATGAAGTTGCCAACTATGTCCGGTACCCTTGTCTAACCTACTTGTTATTATTGTGATTAACCATGCATCCCAGTGCTCCACAGGTTGCCCGAGTGTCCTCAGAGCCGCAACATGAGTGGAAACGTTCGAGTGCAACCTTTGTAATGCGTTAGCTGACGCCTCTTCAACCGCAGGCATCTCTAAGATCGACCGGATATGTGATTGAATCACCAGGCTCTTATTATCGTACCTTTGCTTAAGCTTCGCCAATACAACCTCATAATTTCCGTCACTTATTGGGATAGACTGGACTAAATCTAACGCTTGCTCGCTCAAACATGAACGTAAATAATAAAATTTCTGTGCAGGAGTAAAACAATCATCGTCGTGAACCGCTGCACATCATAGAACGATGACCAACCTTGAATATCCCCATTAAACTTAGGTAGAGGTATAGGTGCTAGCTGCATGCGCTGTCTCGTGGAGGTGTTCCCAAATGAGGTGTTTTGCCCAGTCGTATTATGCAGTTTTTCTGCGTTGGCTAGCTCCTGAATTTTAGCCCTTAGCTCATAATAACTAGTCTCAAATTTATCTCTCTTAGCTTCTGCAGCCTCCGCTTCATCAACAGCCAGCAACTCAATCTCACTCTGTATTGTATCAAATTTTCGATTTATGATTGGAAGTTCCTCTTGCCTAAAATCCAACAACGAAATTGACTGCTCAGTTGGATCATAACTTTCAACGAATTTAGATATCCGTGTTAATGACGCCTTTACTACTCCCCTCTTTCTCTTTAAGTCTGCAAGAGCCTTCTGCTCATTTGAGTCTAGCACCATATTGTTTGAGAAAAAAGAAGAAAATAATAATAACAACCAGCGCCAAATAAATAAATAAATTCGATACTAAATAATAATTTAGCGCTCACGCCTAATCAATAGTATAATGATAAACCTTTATATGTTTTAAATATTTATAATATATAACTATAAATGCATAAATATAAATAATTGCCACTACCAAGACAATCCAAGCGCGATAACACAAAAACAATTAAATAATAAATAAAGATCACGTCGAGGTCACCAAAATGTACGGGCCGGGAGCGTAAGGTATTAATACGCGCGCCCGGTTACCTAACTACTTCGTGCGCTTCACGCACACACCGACCGAACTGTGTAAGTGTGTATATAGGTATAGCACTCAACAGGAAGTGGACAGGTTCGCCGAGCAAAACCTGAGAGTGCTAGTATGTGGGTGGTGTGTGTATGTGTGTATATGTGTGAGTGTGTGCTTAAAACTAGGGACACAGGTAACTCTAACAAATATGGTAACGCAGATTGCAATAATGGTAAAAATATAATATAATAATAAAAATTACGGCCCTTTTGGCCCAACAAGTAAAAATATGTAATATAATAAAACTATTAAGTTGCCGGTTTAGCACAACCAAATAACAATGATAATATTATACAGCTAAATTGCTAATATATTGTATAATAATTCGACTGTAAGTAATAAATTAAATAATATAAATAAAAACTCACAAATTTGTTGGTGCACTGCTGGCCAGCCGCTACCTATAATAGATCTATATAATAATTACACACACACTCAACATAAAACACTGAATAAAATAATCGCAGCGATTAGCGCTTTACAATAATATAATATGACAAGTGGCGATTCACGCCCGTGTAAAATATAAATAAAAGTGGCGATTCGCGCCCTCGCGATAATAAATGAATATATGAAATTGGGTATTCGGACAATTGACACCCGGGACTTTTGACACCCGACGGTTTTGCCGATATCGGACTTTTTGCACCCGATATTTTTAGAACACGGACTTTTGACACCCGACGGTATTCTGCGACAAGATTACGATTACGATTACGATTACGTTAATCGTGAGTAGGTAAGTACCTATAGCAGTGGTTTTCAAACTGGGTGCCGCGGCACACAAGTGTGCCGCGAGTATCCACTAAGGGTGACCGCACACTAGTAAAGTAAAATTGACTGAAAGAATTTAAGTCATATTTAGGCATTTTGCTTTTAGTCATAATAAAGCATTATGATCGCACACTAGATAAAACACAGTTAGTCAAATCAAAGCAAAACCAGTCATCAAAATGTCGTCCGACGAGGAGGACGTTGCTATTCCTATTTTATGGTTTCTTTTAAAAGAAATTGAACAGGAAGAAAATAAAAAAAAACTTTGGGTTCATCCTTTGAACTTAAAACGAACTGAAAATAATACAATTAAAAGTTTCATTCGTGAACTTCGAAATGACGAATGTAAATTTAAAAATTTTACACGAATGAGTACCGACACTTTTGATTATATTTTAGAAATACTTAACGACGAAATTCGAAAACCTGATACTAATTTCAGAAAAAGTATCACTCCAGAAGAAAAATTATTGGTGACTTTGAGGTAAGCTTATAGTCAATTCTAAATAATTAGATATTCTTGTTTTTACTGTACTTAATATGTATTTATTTTTTATTGTTATAATTTATCATTATAATAAAATGAGTTAACACTTAATATAGTTACTTTAGTTTTAAAAAATAAAAATAAATGATAATTTATTATAATGAAAAATGTACTATATTAATGTAAATAAGAGCTTGAACTATCGGACGAGGAGAAGTCTGGAGAACTAGCAATGTACTGAATTGCATTAAATTGCTGAGGTTGATTATTTGCATTAAACTGTTGATCTGGCGATAAGTGAGGTATAATATTAGTATGTGGTGCATTATTGTATCGTGGCATTTCATTTGAATACTGTGTATTATCTTCTTGGCTGTCGAGGAGTTGATCAATGGTATTTAATACAATTTTTTTGAATTGACGTTGATTTTTATCATTCAATTTTAAATAATCTGGAATAATACTTTTAAAAAAAGAAAGTTCAGGTGTATCTTCATTATTTTTTTTTGATTGAGTTCTTGTCTTTATAAATTCCAACATCGGTTCCACCACTCTTTCACTGGGTAACATTTTTCTGTTTATTCTTGGTTTTTTAAATATTGGTTCATTACTTGATTTTTCATTTTCTACATCTTCAGTATCTATTGTTTGTGAAAGCACTTCTGGTTCAGCTATTTCTTGATTTTCTTCAGGATCTGGCACTACAGGTTCATCCACGAAACTATCATTTTCAAATTGATCTATATAGGGACTACTCAAATTGCTTTCCATTTTTTTGTGTTGCAACATATAATCAGAGAGAAACAACATATTATCAAACAAATACCATTTTCTTTTTTTTGAGGATGCCCCAGACCCAGATGGCATTTTTTTTTGTTCACGCAGTTGTCTTGAAAATGAATTTCGAAGCGTGGTCCATTTTGCCTTGCATTCACTAGCTGTAATTTGCAAATTTTATACCAATTACAATAAAAAGTTAGTGAAAACTCTAAAAATAAATATACAATATAAAATTGTTTTCTATAGTGTTGTGTAATTAATTTTTAGTAATAAATCTAATAGCCTCCATCACTCCAAAAAACATACAAAATGCAACAACTTTTAAGTTGTAGTGATCGCAAAACTTTTTGTATTTACAATAATTTACGACATATTTTATTGCATTTATATTTTTTTTTATTTAAAAACAATGTTTTTAGTTATTTGGCAACGGGAGAGCGATTTCAACGTCTTCATTATCAATTTCGCCTAGGTGCTACGACAATAGGATTGATAATTAATGAAGTATGTACTGCTATATGGAAATTATTATCACCCGTTTATTTGCCAACGCCTAAAGAAGAAGACTGGATTAAAATTTCAAAAGAATTCTATAAAATTTGGAATTTTCCTAATTGCACAGGAGCGATTGATGGTAAGCACATTGCTATTCAATGTCCACCATGTGCTGGTTCCGATTATTTTAATTATAAAGGGTTTCACTCAATTGTGCTTCAAGCCGTGGTCGATGCTCATGCAAAATTTATAACTATCGATGTTGGGGATTACGGTCGGTCTAATGATAGCGGAATATTTAAAGAATCTAATTTTGGTAAAATGTTACTACGAAATGAATTAAATTTGCCACCACCAAGAAAAATTCATAGTGACATCAATGAAGAATATCCTTTTGTTTTCGTTGGGGATGAAGCATACCCTTTATTACCATTTCTGATGAGACCTTTTCCGCGTAGAAACTTAACAAACGAAAAACGAATTTTTAACTATCGGCAATCGCGGGCAAGACGAATAGTAGAATGCGCGTTCGGAATTATGGTTAAAAAATTTAAAGTGTTGGAAAACAAAATTGTAGTTGGCCCAGAAAAAGCTACCCAAATCGTAAAAGCTATTTGTGTATTACATAACTTAATTTTAACAAGAGAGCAACATTCTATTGAAATTCAAGAATTTATAAATTTCCAAGAACCGAATGAATTAATTGAACAAGATATCAGTAGAATTACATATTGTAATAGATCTTCTACAGCAGCAATATCACTTCGAAATAAATTTACAGAATATTTTAATTCAAATGAAGGTTCGGTATCTTGGCAAAATAAATACATAGTATAAATAATAAGGAATTGATCAAATTAACTATTTTAAGTACCTACCTATTTTGTTATTATATTATTATTTATTAATAATATAGTGATTTATGTTGAATAAATTTAAAAACCTGGTATTTTAAGAATATCTGATACTTCTGTTCATAATTATAATGTTTGTACTTTTTTTTTTTTTTTATAAAATATAAATTACATTATTTATTATTATTAACTCTAAATAAACAGTATACCTGGTGCTTTCATTATATTAGAGATTTCATTCCACAATTTTTCTTGAACATCTCTATTGCTATGCTGTTTGTCTTTATAATTATAAATTGATGGCCTTTGTTGAACAAGTATTATTAGTTTTTCTAAATCAAAATTGTCAGAAGCCATTGTAACTCAAATATCTGAATAAAATTTGAGACATTATCAATATAAAATTAAAACAATCTAACATTCATAATAAAACAAAAAATAAATGTTTTTTTTATATATATAAAAAGGTTAATACCTACTCTATTTACATAATAATATAAAAAAAAATTAATTAATTAAAAATGAATATAAATAATATATATTACATAGTTTAATAAAACATTAATTTGTTTATAATACAATATAAACTCTGGAATATCAAAAATAATACTTAAATAATACACACATATCAACAACTAAAAAGAAAGAATTCTAAAAATAAGTAAATATATAAATGTATAATTACCTCTAGGCTTATAGATAATTATAGGTAACGATAATTATAACTATAAACGACAAAAAAAAATTATAAATTTGACTAAAAAATATAAATTTATGTTATTATCCAGTGACATAGGTACTACGTTATATGTACTTTTTCGACGATTGCTGGTATCCAAACAGTTTGGACTGATGAAAATTATTTTGTTTTGACTAATAGATTAGAACATGTTCTATTTGGATAAAACACGATTCGTCATGACTAAAGTTGACTGAAGAGCAAAAATGTTTTGTTTTGACTATGACTTATCAGTGTGAACGTATTCACTGAAATACGTGTATTCTATTTTTAATTAGTCATAATAAAGCTGCCTCAGTCTGCTTTAAGCAGTTTTGCTTTACTAGTGTGCGGTCACCCTAAGTGTGCCGCAGTTTTTCTATAAATTACCGATTGCATTGAATTGTGATATAAGAAAATGAGGGCATGTGTCAACTATTCGTCCAAGAATTAAAAATATTTGTCAGCCCATCAATCTAACATATCTTATTAAATTTATATGTATTAATAATTAATTCAAAACAATTTTGTTCATATAAAAAAAAGGTCAGTGTGCCGTGAA
The DNA here is from genome assembly GCA_020882235.1 of Schizaphis graminum. Taxonomy (NCBI): domain Eukaryota; kingdom Metazoa; phylum Arthropoda; class Insecta; order Hemiptera; family Aphididae; genus Schizaphis; species Schizaphis graminum. Next base: position 31,123,232 of record CM037035.1, on the reverse strand, counting down.
AATTTTTTGAAGTGTACGGTGTGCCATGTATAATAAAAGTTTGAAAACCACTGACCTATAGGCATTAGGCAATATTTATTAGTTACTAGTTAGCGTAGTAGTAGTATAGTCTGTACTCAGTTTTATTTAAAAGTAACATTTCATTCAATATGGACTCAGAATGTTCCGATATAATCGAAATAATTAAAACAAAAGTACCTAATAATTAATGATTATATTTATGTGTTTCAAAAAAAAGTAGGCGATGGGCTTAGATATACTTGTGTTCAACGAAAGAAACATTATTGTAAAGGTAGTGTAACGATAAATTCGTCCAAAACCAAAATTTTAAAATTTCAAAAACATTCTCATAATCCTGATTCTGCTGAAGCTGAAGTATGTCGTGCCTTAAATGCGATGAAAGAAAATATTATAAACAATTTTGATATTCCTTCTAAAGTGTACGCAAAAGAAGTTACCAAATTAACAGATGTAGCTGCTTGTTTGATGCCAAATGAAAATAATGTTAAAAGAAATTTAAGGAGAATCCGTAACAATTCATATCCTAAGATCCATTCTAAAGAATTCGTATTAGAGGGTAAGTGGACGACGACAGCAGAACCTAATCAGCAAAAGTTTTTATTTTATGATAATCGATCAATTATTAGTCGTATAATTATATTTGCTTCTCCAAACTGCCTAGAAATATTATCAAAAAATGATCACGTGTTCATGGACCGAACATTTTCGTCATGCCCTAAAGGATTTTATCAACTTTATGTACTACACGTAATTTATAAAATGAAACCTTTACCTGTCGTTTATGCGTTATTACCAAAAAAAACACAGACAGTTTATGTAGAACTTTTGATGGCTCTCAAAGATACGTGTTCATCAGTGAAGTCATTTTCTATTGATTTTGAACTTGCTATGATAAAAGCGATTGAAGAAGTTTTTGAAGACAACGTTTCTATACATTTGTGCTATTACCATCTTAGTCAAAGTGTGTGGCGTAAAGTCCAAAATCTTGGTTTGGCAACAAAATATACAAAAGACAAAGAATTCCGTTGTTCAGTACGAATGATCAATGCATTGGCCTTTTTACCACTTAATATTATTAAAAAAGGTATCATACACGTACCTAATATACCTTATATACACATATACATTATACATATATTTTTTTTAAATTTAAATATCTTTTTTATAGGTATGAGCTTATTATATGACATTTTTTCATATGATAATGATGTGGATGATATTTTAACATACTTCGATGTAACATATGTTAATGGACCGTACAAATTAATTAACAATACGCAAGTTATGTGTTTCAAAAGGAGACCATCTATGTTTGATCCATATATGTGGAATGTCCACAATGCAACAAAATTAGGATATAGTAGGACCAATAATATATCAGAAGGTTGGAACAATAAGTTCCAACATTTAATTAGATTTAAACATCCACATATATATATATTTATTGAAGCTTTACAAATGATGAACTCCATAACCTCAATGGAGATTTTAAAACTAAATACAGGTATTCAAATAAATTGTAAAATTAAATCAAATGAAGAAAGACTTAAAAACATATGTAAAACTTCTCAATTCAAAACAAATACTGAAATTATTAGTTTTTTAAAAAACGTATCCTACGTAATTAAACATTAAATTTGAATATTATGTTTTATTTTTATTACCTATTATTTATATTTATATTAATTAATATTTACAAAATCGTGTATCTTTTAATTTTATTAGAATAAACTTTTGAATTATATTATTATATTGTACGATTATACGCTGATTATTCAGTATTTATAAATTTTATACTCGGTGTCAATTGTCCTATTATTGGGTGTCAAATGTCTCGGGTGTCAAATGTCCTAGATTCCCTTGATCTATATAACTTTAATAAATACATTATAGCATAATCTCTTAAAATATTACCCAAGTATTCCATACATACACATATTGTGTGTCATTAGGAAGGTACCAATCTTTTTTACAATATAATATATTATTTAGAAATATAATTAAATTTTATTAAACATTTATTACCTAATTATTAATCTTTATTTGATCATAAGCAAATTCAACATACTCAGTGTTAATTAATAAGTACTATTACAAAAAAACATAATAACAAAACTGATACCAAAACATATATTTATCATTTGCAATATATTATGTGTTTGATTCAAATAGAAAATTAGTACATAATAATTGAAATATTGTTTTTAATTAGTTGAGTAACCAGTAACTATTATACAATAGGAGCACTTAGGTAATTTTATTAATCTGAGTAATATAAAAATCCTACCACAGAAAAATAATTTTATTTAATTTGGTAGTCTGCAATAATTATCCATATTGAAATATATTATAAGTAAAACATTCAATACTTGAATTTATCTCATCACAAATAATGCTTTCTACTACAAAAATATACCACCATTGCCATCAAAATCATATGTTTAATACAATTTGCATTATATAGTGTTTACATACATAAAAAGAAAGATATAATAATTTATTTATCATTAATTAAGCACATTTTTTGATTGATTTAATAAAAATTATAAAAATCTAACTACAGAATACATTTAGTAGTTTCTTAAAGATATGTACAATTGACCGTTAGTAATAAATATTAAATGTTATTAACCAACTCGACAATTTAACGATAACCCTATCACATAGGTACCTACATAGTTTATAATATAGGTATTGCCAATTTTTATCTGCAAGCCAATATCAGTGACAATAGGAAAATCAATAAGTATTTTTAGTTACACCATCCGTGTAAATAATAATTATAATTAATAATAACATACCTAACATAATTTATAAAAATATAAATTCATCATTGCACTTTTATTGAAGAGTGTAAGTTAAACGCATAAGTCACTGTGTGTGTCTAATCTGTATTATGCATTCAAACAGCTTAGGTATATTTTGTTTTAATAGTACTGCAGTATAATATAATATTATAATACATTTTAATAATAAAACAAAAGTGTGTGTAATGTACTCATATGACTTTCTATGTAATTTTAATTACCTACCAATAAGTAAGTGAGCAAGGTATATGTAATATCAACTATAAGTGAGCAAGGAATAGCTACCTATTCACTATTAACTCTTATAAATATCTATAGTATAGATTCTATACATACAATCGTGTCCGTGGAATTTATTGTAATTGTTTAATTATTTTAAATAATAAACAAATAATTACAATATTTTAATATACCTACACATAATATACAATAAAAATAAAAAAAATTGCTTCCCATTACATTTAGGTCAAGTTCTGTTTTGGTATATTCTAAAATATATGTATGTTTAATATAATAAAATAAAACGTACTACACAATGTTTGCAAATTGAAATTAAAATAAATAAAACGGTGTTAAATTGAACAATATTTAAAATCAAATAAATAATGGCAATGTACCTATTAGTGTAATTATTTTATCTCATACTTAATAATACAATAAAATAATAATATGAAAAAATAATTAGAATAACATGAGAAAAAAAAGTGAAAAAAAATGCAAAAAATGATCCGCACTGTTAATCAAAGCGCCGCCGGGAAACCGCCAGAGCGGGGGATTCGATCTCGTTACACCTGCCTAAATTCTATCCTATCCTAACGCCTAATCCTATCGACTACAGTTTGAGTTGAGAACTGATGTCAAATCTCGAGCACTTAAACCGTTTCCGAACCATCACTGAATATACGTTATACATCGATTTAGTCGTTTAATTCGTATTTTATTGCACACACACAGGCATTCTTGTTGATTTTCTTTAGAAAATATTTGTAATCACTAATCAATATCCGTTTTATGTCTACTGTATTTATATTTAATATTATTATATATATATATATATATATATATATATATATTATATGTATTGAACGATTTTTGTCTTACACCCAAACGCTCGTCGTGATCACACGACAGAATTTTGGTACGTATAATAATAACGTATACTACGCGAATACGGAAAAAGCTATAAAATCCACAGAAAAGTGAAAAATTAATAAATAATAATTATAATAATAGTAATAATCGTATAGTTGTCCAACGTCGTAGGTTTTATAACCGGACGGGCGCGATAACGGCGGGCCGCGGCGACCGGAGCGCATTCTTTTTTCCGTTATCCGAACTGAGGTTAGTACAGCAAGCGAACTCAAGTGGCAACCGGGCGAAGCCTCACGCGTTTTATAATATAAGACTAGCGGCTGGTGTGCCTCGATTCCAGGCTTGTAGAAGCCGCCTCCGGTGCCTTCGAGGCGGTCGAGTAAAAATCGGTTGGAAATGATAGTCGGATGTCTAGAAATCGGTCACTAAAATTGTCATAGAGTTGATTACTCTTGAGTGTGAGATATCAATAATCAGTTATCATTCGGTGTAAAAGTTTGTATTGACGCTTGCCCGGTGCTTGTTTGAAATCAATAAGAATAAATGTGTACCGAAAACGGTAATTGAGTGTCTAGCTATCAGTCATCGTTTGGTGTAATATCGCTTCCCGTCGCCTGCCCGGTTCTTTTTTGCATGTTAAAAAAAAATAACATAAAAAATTTTAATTGAGCGTCAAGCTATCAGTCCTCAACCTGGGCAAATATATACCTGGCTGAGCAATTATGGATTGGATACATATCGTAACGTTTGCCCGGTGCTTTTTTGCATGAGAATAAAATAAATAAATAAAATGATGGTAATTGAGGGTCTAGCAATTAGTCATCAACCATTGCGAATCGATAGTTGTGCTGGGCAATCCGCCTACATCGGATTGTTATACCTCCTGACGTCGTAAGTCTGATGTTGTATTGTAGGAGAAAAAATTGAAGTCGAACGAAATTTTGACGCCTTATATTTTGAGAAAATCGATTTATACACAAGACACAACTAACACACTTAGGTAGGCAATCCGACTGCGTTCGAATTGCAGACTATGTGGGCGCAATTAATGAAATCTGAATTTTTTATTTGCTAAAAATTGAATATACTTTATGTGTTACTAATACCCCTCAGGTAGGCAATCCGACTGCGTCGGATCGCGGACAATGTGAATATTGTGAGTGTTATAAGTGAAATAATCCACAATACATTTATTACACCGTGTTGAAAAAGTATTATATTTTTTTTTCTTGAAACTTTCAAGTTTTGATAATAATTTTGCATAAAACCCTGATGAAGCTTGGAAGTTTTTATTAATAATAATGTTCTTATAATCTTATCTAAGTATTCCATACATACGTCATACACGTATTGTGTTTCATTAGGTAGGTAGGTACCAATATTTTTTACAATATAATATATTATATAGAAATATAATAACATTTTTTCAAAAATTTAAAATCTGGACTCAAACAAATAATATAATTTAATGAAATAATTGAGACCATAAATTAAAACTTATTAATTATTATTATTTAACATACTCAGTGATAGTTAATAAGTACTATTACATAAAAACATAATAACAAAGCTGATACCAAAACATATTTAACATTTGCAATATATTATGTGTTTGATTCAAAAAGAAAATTAGTACATTAATATTGAAATATTGTAGCAAATAACTATATATCAATATATTGTTTTTTATTAGTTAGGTAAATATTATACAATAGGAGCATAGGTGATTAATTAATTAATTTATTTATTTGTTAACGGGCTGGAAAAATAATAATTAGAATAACTTGAGAAAAAAAAATGCAAAAAATGATTAGCAGTGTTAATCAAAGCGCCGCCGGAAATACTGCCGAAGCGGGATTCGATCTGGTTACACCTGCCTACATCCTATCCTATCCTAACGCCTAATCCTATCGACTACCTTTCGAGTTGAAAATTGATGTCAAATCTCGAGCACTTAAACCGTTTCCGAACCGTCACTGAATTTGCGTTATACATCGTTTTACTCGTTTAATTCGTATTTCATTACACACACACAGGCATTCTTGTTAATTTTCTTGTGAATATATTTGTAATCAATATCCATTTTATGTGTGAATAATAATAAATATAAATAAAATATTTATTATTATTATTATATATATAATATATATGTACCTATACATATATTAAACGACTTTTGTCTTACACCCAAACGCTCGTCGTGATAACACGACAGAATTTTGGTACGTATAATAATAACGTGTACTAAGCGAATACGGAAAAAGCTATAAAAGCCACAGAAAAGTGAAAAATTAATAAATAATAATAATAGTAATAATCGTATAGTTGTCCAACGTCGAGGTTTGATAACCGGACAGGCGCGATAACGGCGGGCCGCGGCGACCGGAGCGCATTCTTTTTTCCGTTTTAGGAACCGCGGCGAGTACAGCAAGCGAACTCAAGTGGCAACCGGGTCAACCTCTTCGCGTTTAATAATATAAGAAGATATAATAAGATTTTAGTTATCAATTTATCATTTATTTTATTATTTACAATATTTTAATACATCGCATGTACAAATACTATTTACAATATAATACATCGCATATACAAATACTATTTACAATATAATACATCGCATGTACAAATACTATTTACAATATAATAGATCGCATATACAAATACTATTTACAATATAATACATCATACACATAATATTTAAAAGATAAAATAAATCATCTATGCAACTTAGGTTAGTTGGTCATCATCAGAGTCGCCAGACTCGGAATCGGAAGGGTTTCCGGTAATGGTTAAGACATGTCGATTCGAGGGTTCCGCATCCAACATGTCATCGGTGATAAAGTTATAGTTAACTATATGTGGTCGTGTACTCGTGTTTTTACTTTTTAACATGTATATATGCTACGAGTGGCCAACCGTCGACGCGGAAGTGGTACATACATAAATACTCACATTAATAATCATTTACGACTAACACAGATCCCATTATCTACGAGATTAAAACTACGTAAATGTTGCCCCTTGAATAATGAAATGCATAATATTGTTATTTACTTATAATTTGACACGGTTCCGCGCAATGACCGTTTGAATTCAAACGGCATTTGCACGGAAAGCCGCGCAATGACTTCTCTTGTCAACCACCAGTCGACGGCGGACGACACCGACGCGCGACGAACCACGTCCGGAACGTCGGACCCGAGGAGACCGTGAACCGGTCCGAGGGAGAGGTGTCTGACCCACCGCACGGTACGCGGACCGTACGCTTTACGCACCACCGTACCGTGCCCCTCTTTCAACATAGATAGTTTTTCGAAAACCAATAGTGTATTTGTTGTTTTTTTTGAAGTGTCATTTTTTTTCAACCAAGAGCAATAAAACACCATTTCGTCTTACTATCTTAACTCACTTGTTTTTTATTCCTCCATCTCCTTTCCCCTGTGCTCATTCACCTTTCACCAACAACGCCGCTACCTCACCACCACATCGTGACAGCAAACAGGTACCGCATCAAATTTATAGGTAGGTATCAAAAAAATACCAATTTGAAAATGTAAATTTAAAATATTTTTTTCATTTTTCAAAAACAATTATCTAAAATTATTTCTAATAAGTACATGAATACATGACCAAGTATCAACATATCAAATGTAAATAGGATATAGCCACATAGGTACTCAGAACTCACCTTATAATATTGTAAGAATCTTAATTTGTTGCATACAATAATACTACGGTAATCTTTTTTAATTAGTAATAAGTAATAACCTATATATACACTTATATTTTTATAAAAAAAATGAATTGTGTATTTAAAAGGCAAGTTTTATTATTTTTTTAATTATAGTTTTATAGGGTATATAAATATCAATTATAAATACATAATACAATTTAAAAATTACAATAATTGAATTTGGTAGTCTGCAATAATGATCTATATTGAAATATATTATAAGTAAAACATTCAATACTTGAATTTATCTCATCACAAATAATGCTTTCTACTACAAAAATATACCACCATTGCCATCAAAATCATATGTTTAATACAATTTGCATTATATAGTGTTTACATACATAAAAAGAAAGATATAATAATTTATTTATCATTAATTAAGCACATTTTTTGATTGATTTAATAAAAATTATAAAAATCTAACTACAGAATACATTTAGTAGTTTCTTAAAGATATGTACAATTGACCGTTAGTAATAAATATTAAATGTTATTAACCAACTCGACAATTTAACGATAACCCTATCACATAGGTACCTACATAGCAAGGTTTATAGAATATACTATATTCTATAAACCTTGCCTACATAGTTTATAATATAGGTATTGCCAATTTTTATCTGCAAGCCAATATCAGTGACAATAGGAAAATCAATAAGTATTTTTAGTTACACCATCCGTGTAAATAATAATTATAATTAATAATAACATACCTAACATAATTTATAAATTATTTTCCCTCTAATTGACAACCATTGAATAATTTTTTCCTTTTTCCACGAAGATAAGGGAAACGTTTCTTTTTTAACCGAATGGTACGGCGCATTATCCATAACAACTACTGCATTTTCTTTCAGTACCTAGTGGTAAAATGCTAATAAACCAGTCATAAAATGAGTTGCCATTCATTTCGTCGTGGTAATCACTTGTATTTTTTTAGATTCAAAAACCAAGAGACCACCAGCGACGAACCCATCAGACGATCCTATATGGACAACAATTAATCGTTTGCCTTTACCAGACGGATTTTTTTGTCCAGTTGTTAGGCCTTTTAAAAATGCGTCTTTATGTGATTTTATTGTTTTATCGACCCACGATTTTGAAGTCGTTTCCCCAGCGTTTACCCAAGTCTCATCAAGGTAGTAAATTGGACGACCTTGCACACATAGAAATATTGGAGTTAAATTCAGTTTCAATCAATTGTTAAGTAACTAAATGTTAAATTAACTGTGATTTGTATATTAAATAACAACATTGGAGTGTTGTATTGAATTTTGAGTCTTACACTACGTATTGTGAGAACAACTATTATGTATATTCATTGTTAACCATATTCTATATTTGAAATGAAGAAAAAAAAATGTATTCTAAGTATATGAACGATTAAATTAAGTTTTTGTTATGTAACTTTGAAATTATATATATTAATAACTTAACAATTCCATGTTTAGTCATTTTAACATCTAATATATTGATAACCGACAAGCAATTGTTGTTAATATAATCATAGAAATGTTAATTTTACTCTTAATAAATTGTTAAATAGTATAATAATATCTGTGGTTAAAACAACAACAGAGTGTTTTTAATTTTAACAATTTTTGATTTTAAGATTTACTACTAACTATGCTTATAATAACAATTGCTACATAATGTGATTTTTAATTATGAAGTTGTTTGTTAAATTAAATAATTTGCGTTTAAAAATTGTCTTAATTCCTAACATGCACGTTATAAAAATAGCATATTATATACATATATATATAGGTATTTACTAATGTTAAAGAATTAAAAATAAAGGTATTTATAGTAGAATAAATCGTATATCACGAATCATGATGGTAGGTATATTTATTATTATTGTTGTGTTTTCCCAAAATGCGTTGCGATTAGTATCGGTAACGATTATATTTGATCATTTCAATATCAATTATCTGCAGACAACAGTCAATAGTTACTTAGTGCTTAGTATCTTATAGACTATAGTTGGACAAATGTGGAAACGTTATACTGTTAAACTGACTTTGCAGAGTCCAATAACCCTGGAGACTGGTAAATACATCACCTCCAAATTAGGAAAATAAATATAGGTACATTTATTATATATTATATGCATACAATAAATATAAAGGTAAAATCATTACCTATTAGTTATTACTGTACCTATCACAAAATAGGGAATATGTGAAGATTGTGACAATGAGAAACAGTATTTTGCAGGCTCTATAAAACTTCCAATAATGAAATACAATCCATATTTGTTTAAATAGTATATTTTTCTTACGTAATACAACCCCGATAGGTAGTCTAATGGTTTAACGCGTAAGAGTTAGGTAGGAAAGTTGTTGAGTAGTAAATGTGGATAGTAGTCATGGGTTCTCGAACCCCGTTGGATGAGATAAAACTTGATAAATTTTTCTAAAAAATTACAATATTATTAAAACTGCTTGTTGTTAATTCAACACCCCGATCGACAGCTATTGTTATCACATAAAAGTTATTTTGAACACAATAAAATATTTTTAAATAAGTATACTACGTGTTATTTTGACAATAAGTGGAATTAGAATAATCTATAATTGGTTGTGTTATGGTAAAACATTTATAGATGTTAAATTAACTCCAAAATAATTAAAAATTACTCCCTCTAAAAGAACTTATTTTGACTTATACGTCTGATGTGGTATCAACGCCAAGCAGCTAGTGAGTGAAAACCTACACGCCATCTTAGTTATTTTAACACCAATTTGTGCTAAATTAAATAATTTTTTCTATCTGTGTACTACGTCTTTCTCTATACCAAGGATCATCATTGAATTTAATCTGGAGTCACTAATTGTAGACCGTAAGTGGGTTTTTATGAGTTTAAGCTTACTTAAAATTAGATAGAACACACTTGAATTTTTTTCTATAAAACGTGTGCATGTTGAATTTTATCTGAGTTTTAGAATTTTTGTCTAACCAAGTAGATGGCTTTTTATGACGATGGTGTATTTTAAAATCGTTTTCTGGATTTATTCCTAAAGTTGTTGAAAATGATACAGCACTGTCAATTAAATTATTCATTGAGTTTGTATTTGAGTTAATTTTTTCTAAAACTTGAATAGTTGTATCTATTAAAGTAGCAGCGTCAACTTGTAATAAATATGAATGAACGCAACACTAGTTTATTGTTCACAAATATATTATTAACGTTTATTAAGGTATAATGATAGGTATTTCAAGTTTACAGTATTTTCTTTTATAATTTATATCACATAATGTGATTTGACATATATAAAAAAACATTCAACTGAGGATATAGATGTTTATATTGTAATTATTTTGATTCGCGGTTATTCTTGACTGATGAGGTCTGATTAGTTGAATTTGTTTGAATTTGGACAGCAAACGAGAAACACGCATCTGATTATTGTTTACGTCCAATAGTGGTAAGATTTCATACATAAACAATATCAGACGCGTTACGGGCGGCGCAATTAAATCGGTAATGGACGTTGTCGTATATTCGTTACCGATAATAATACGGGAGGCACTGATAAACTTACACCGGCGGGTGTGCAACAGTCACTGACGACTGACCACTGTGTATACGCGAATTGTTTACGTCCGACAATTATAATTTCTTGTAGGTAAATAATATTCAACATATAATGTTACGAGCGGCATGTACTTAATGTAACGGACCGCGGTGTAGGCTCGTTCCTGACGGATTACGGGCGGCGCGTATATAAATATATATTGGAACAGGCACGTAAATGGACGTTTATTTTTTTTTTGGGGGGGGGGGGGGGGGGGGCGATCAGTGGCAATTAATGTTCTTCAGAATGGCTTAAAAAATGAGTTATGTTTAATACTTTATTAATTAGTTGGTTTGTTGTTAATAAACATTAAATACAATTTAAAAATAGATAATCATATATGTATTTACAATATACATATTAATATATCATATACAATACTAATTTTAAATTTGATACTCACAGATACAAACATAGAAATTACATACAATTTAAATTGTTTTAGAGGCTTAAAAGTTAAAATAATTAATAAAAGAAAATAGTATCATATTATAGTCATTACTCATTAATCATTATTATAATATTACATGGTTTAATTGTAAATGTGAAGTTAAATATTTAATTTAATAAAGGCTATATATAAAAAAAAAAGTTACATGGGTACATAGGTAGTTAATAATTAATAATACTTATAATATTAAGTCAGCATTTCTTTTTTTCATTGAAGCAAAGCGTTTAATTATATCATTAACTGATACATCTATTTCACGATGAATATGTAGCAGAGCCAAACCGCATAGCTGATCCCATCTTAGTCAATAAAAATAAAGCAGCTTATAAGCATAAGCAAAAGCAAAAGCTTTAATACAATTAGTGTAATAGTTAATCATTAGTTCAAAACTAGGGAGTAAGTCTGAATGCATGCAAGTTGCAAGTATCAAGTTGTATCATAAGTTTAAAAGTTGTATTAACTTTGATAATGTTAGAAACAGATAAAAATTATTACCTTCTTAATGTGGAAAATGATCGCTCAGCTGAAGCTACACTAATTGGCAAACATGCAATAATATGAAGGAGTTTTTTAATATTAGGATAAACAATTTCACTGAATGACTCAAATGAAGTCATAGCATCCAAATTTGATATGTTACTTAATTCTGAAATTTAAAATTATATTTTTACTATTTATTTAAAGGTTACTATTTTAAAGAACCTATTGTACTAAATTTTACAAACCTTCATTATTTTCTCTAATCCACTTAGATTTCCAAAGATTCAGTTCACTCCTAAGTTCTGCTTCACTTATTTTATTATTTTCATCAAAAGTATAATACTTTATAACTAATTTTACTAAATTATGTAAATCTTCATCATCACTTTCAACAATATTTCTAGGTATAACCTGAGATAATTTTAATAAGGCTTGATTTTTTTCATTTAAGAACCGACATTTGAGGTCATCAAACACACACTGTCTAAAAGTGGAATATAAATTGATATTCTGTAATAATCCTCTACAGCAGGGGTGGCCAAACTTTTTTTGGCCGAGATCTACTAACAATATACTTCACCTTTGAGGATCGACTTCCATAAAAAATCTAACCACCATGATTAATTTTCGTGTGCGTACTACTGCGTAGCCTAAAAATAAATTCTAACACGATCGACTTTGAAATCGTTTGCGATCGACCGGTGGATCGCGATCGACCGTTTGGCCGCCCCTGCTCTACAGAATCGGTTGAATAGTTGCATCTTGAATTTTGACGAGATACTATGCGTGGTTTTTTTTATATCAATTTCAAGTTTATTCATTTCATTTTTACATTCTTCAAATAATGACTTGAATTCATCTGTACTGTTTTGTCTTTTATTTTTTAAGTTCTCTATAACATCATGAATCACTTTGGTTGAGTTACTTATATTTGCATTGACATTTTGTAATATTCTACTTACAGAAATTGTAACACATAGTAATGAAGCAAGTGAATAAATTGATACCACAAATTCGCAGGTACATATAGCAGTTAATAATGTTTTTGCCTTGGATGAGGAGTCATTCTCTTGCCATGATGATATTGTGGTTAATGCTTCCAAAATGTATGATAATGATGATTTAAAAATAATAACACTATCATGCCGATCAACCCATAGTGTTTCACATAAACTTCTGAGGCGTGCTTTCCCTTTTAAAACTGCCAGTAGTACATAATTTCTTTTAGAGGATATGTTGAAAAAAGAAATAACTTCTTTCATTAGGCCTACACTATTTCGGATAGCTTGAACAGATGAAGATTTAGAAATTGACAAATTTAATGAATGGTTTGAGCATGGACAATGTACAGCATGAGGCGCATATGTTTGTACTTTTTGAACAGCTCCACGTATAGTAAACGTCATAACTGAACCACAGAATAATTATTATTATTATTATTAATAATTATTCTGTGACTGAACATCCATCCGTTGCCACGCCGACACAATTCATACAATTTAAATTTAAATCTTTAAGGATAGAAACGACTATTTCTCCTAAAATGTCTCCAGTCAACTTTGGTTCTAATGTAATTGTATTTAAATTTAAATTGTCTTCATTGTCTTCATCATTCAAACATCAATTTGTCTTATCAGAAGAAAATGCATAATCATGGCAATTAATAAAAGCTATAAAATTTTCCTTACCAATTCCCTTATGTACATATCTTAAAACAAGGCTCATTTGAGAAGTATGGCTAACATCGGTGGTTTCGTCAAATATTATACTAAAGTACTTATTTTCATTGACTTCATTAATAATTTTTTCAATAATAAAATTCTGACAACATTTAATCAGTTCATTTTGGTGTATTGGACTAATATATGTTGCTTTAGAATTTTCTGATTTTAAATGTGCTTCTAGCACACTATCGCCAGATAAGATTCTATACTTTAAAAGTTCTCGAAAATTCCCTTGGTTAATTGTAGAAAGTTGTGAATCTTCATTATTAAAAATTTTACCAGAGTCGTGGTTTCCCCTAAGTGGTATGTTTTGCCTAGCAAGAAAAATAATAGACTCTATAATTGGTTTTAATCTTTCTCGGTTCTCTAAAATTTGTTTATTTCTATGGATGCTAACCATATTAATTACTTCATTTTGTGGGTGTTTATGGTTAAATAAAAAATATTCTGCTGTTGTTATTGCATTTATATGATACTGATGTTTATTATGAACTGCTAAGTTACCTGTTTTACCCGATATCTATGCATATTTTACTAAAGGAATAGCAACCAATTTTTGTAAAACCACGTTATTACATTTTCCTCCTTTGTCAGCAAATAGAACACAATATTTACAATATAAACCATTTTTTTTGGGAGAATACACTAGCCATTTGTACGTTTCAAAATAAGTTTTATTTAAGTATCTCTTTTCTTCTTTACCTTTCTTTATGTGTGTACTAAATGGGTAAACAAAATTGTTCGCAGGTATGTTAGAAAGCTCTAATATTTTAGTTTTACTGTAATCTGATATTTGAGCACCCTTTTCTTTGACATAATCTCCAATATCATTACTAAACTCAATGTCATCACATATTTTTAGTGGCAAAACGGGCTCAGTAGTAGCAGATAATAATGCAGGTGGATTAGGATGTTCCAGTTTTTTTTGTTTTTCTGAAAATATAGGTTTGTTTTAATAAAATCCAGTGGCGCCGAATACGTAATAATAGCACAAAATGCTTGTAGTTTGATGTTTATATTCTTTCTATCAAAAAGCAAGCTAATTTAATATGCATATAAAAATATAAATAAAAACAAATATTGTTGATTTAATGAAAAATATTATTTAGTTATTTTATTGTAAATTTGTATTTTGAAATTAAACATTCAAGCATTTAGTGTTTTAACTTAATTTATGAGTATTTAAATTAAGATGTAAAACAATATTACAAGTGTGTGACTAGACGTTAATAGTATACTTGTATACTTGCTAATATCCACAATATAATGAATATTCTTGGTCATCTAAAAATGTATAATGTAAATAATGTCTCCTCGAATCATTTTTTCATTAAGTATTAATAGTATTATTAGATAATATTTATAATTTAAAAAATATTGATCATGAAGTTGTAAAAACTATTGTGTGTAATTGTTATATTCTGTGGTAATCTATTGTTAAAATTATCATTTTTTAAAACTATTTGTAGGACTAAGTCATTTTCGATTTTTTTCAAATTTTTTTTCTTGATATTCCGATTAAAAATTTTGGCTTTTCAAAAAATCTTTAAAATTTAATACAAGGTTTATTATAAGTTGTACTACTTGTACTTATAGTAGTAAAAAAAAATTAAAAATCGTTAGTCACAATTTTTGTTTATAAGCATTTAAACTTTAAAGTTCAAATATTTACGAAATATATCCAAACCGCGAAAATTTGCAAGGAATTTTGAAGTGATTCGAAATTTTCCTGATTTATACCTAAGGTTAAAAAACCCAATACAATATTATCCATAAGTTTTTTTTCAAGTAAGTGTGAAAAAAAATTCCAGCGTCAATATAGAACACATTTTATGAGCGTATAAAATTTAATTTTTTACGAAATCGCATAAAATAACGATATATTACAATTTAACCCTTCGTTAGTCACGTGGTTATTTATAACGTCATTGGTCGCGTGGGTTACTATTGTATCCCATCAATGTTAATCTTTAATAGTAAATTATTGCTTAGTTAATATTATTTTTAAATATATCATAATATTATAGAACACTTCCAGAATGTGTTTATATAATATTTAGTCCAAAATTACCATACTATTTGTTCATAGTAAAATATAATGTTATACAATGTATAATAATAAATATCCAATTTTAATAATACTTTTATTTATTAATCCTACTTGGAAAAATTCATAATTACAATAAATTATTTAGCTATTATCTATATACACGCTGTTATTATACAGTAAAAAAAAAAATTAAAAATTAAAATGATTTAACATTAAAAAAAAAAAGATTTCTGTTTACATATATAATTAATAAAAAAGTAATATCATAATTATTATTAAACCAATTTATTTATATATTTTAAAGATTATCATCCATTATATCACTACTAGAATCCATGCAACTACTACATACCTTTGAGTAATGTTTTCCACATACCCAATGATTACACTTATTACAGAAATTTCTTGTTCTTTTATCTTCCGATCTAGGACATAAAACACATCTTCCATTGGAGCCCGTTTTCTTTGGGAGATTCTGTTCGGTTTCTACGAATGGTATACCAGATATACGTGCAGCTTTGTGGCGAATAGTTTTTGGAAGATTTTGCATGGCAGCCCTTTTAAGTACTTGAGGTTTAATCAATGACATAGCCAAGTTTCTCAAAAATACGCGACGTTTTAGAGTATTTGAAGTCAATTTATCGCAATGGTACAAAATTTCTGCATTGATTCCTTAAAAAAAAAAAATAATAATAGATACATCAAAAAAAATATTAAACAATAAATATGAAAGCAGTATTATAAACGTATAATATATACCTGCAGTATTTATAAGATGAAAAAAAATCGTCAATGGCCATCTACGATTATTTCTTCCTGCATCATATGAACCACACATTTCATCTACTGTATCAACAGCGCCTTTGGTTTTTCAATAAATTTTCAGCCAATGGAATGCTGGTATACCAATTATCTGTGGTTAAGTTTCTTCCAGATCCTAAAATTGGATTCATCAATCGCATAACTACGTCGGATGGAGAGTTTGAAATATTATAAGGGCCAACTGGTTGCTTTGCACAGTAAACTTCCATATTCCACGTATACATCATTTTAGCGTCAACTAGTGCAAATATTTTTACACCATATTTTGCTGGCTTATTAGGCAAATATACTCTGAATGGGCACCTACCTCGAAATTTGACCAGTTGCTCATCTATTGTTACGTATTCTGACGGTGAAAAACATTTTTTACAATTTTCAACAAATAATTCAAAAAGTTCTCTAATTGGAGCTAATTTATCTATTTCACGTCGTTGAATACGATCACCCATATCATCAAACCTCAGGCATCGAAGTAGAAATCGGAAACGCTTAAGGCTCATAGTTACATGAAAAATTTCAACGCCAAAACCAGACTGATCCCAAAGGTCTTCGAGATTTTGCCGTCCTGAACGGTTTACACCAGCTAATATCAATAATCCAATTAAACTTTCAATTTCACTTTCCGACGTAGGATTAGCATCTCTTTCTCTTTCAAAATTTCCCGCGATAGATATTATATATTTATTAGTACAACTAGTAATTATACGAATAATCACGTTATCAAATAATCAATGAAAATAATCTGCAATGTTTGATTTATTTTTTGCAACTGGTTTACACCCGGGTAAATGAGTTATAATATTATGAGATCGGGTACGTACATTACTTGGCAAAATATCTTTCAACCATTTAGTTTTCTTATCTTTTCCAAAATAAAACTTAGACCTTGATAAATCACTGCCAACGTCTTGGTCATCTTCGGTTTCTGAAATGTCGTGTTCACTGTCACTTGATTCTTTTTCAACATTTTCCTCAACATAATCATCCACTTCATCGTCACTCATACCACCCACCTCATCATGATCTGATGATGAATCATTTACAGCATCTAATAAGCTCAAAATTCGGTTTTGTTCACGTTCATCCATAGTAAAGTTAAAAAAAAACACTATTGTAAAAATAATAAAAATAATTACGGCAATAGTCGCGCGGGATACATATGTTACACGGACGAGTTCAACCGTATACAACTGCGTCCAAGCGATAACTAAATCGTAAATAGTGTTAATAAATGTAAGTGGCAAGTATTATCGAAAGGTATCTAAAATTAGACTTCTTAAAACCCAATTGCAATAAAGATATGACATAATCAATAATAGTGGGATACAATAGTAACCCGCGCGACTAACGAAGGGTTAAATATAGTAATATATAGGTAATAAGCCTCATAAGTAATAATATAATATATCCTAATAATTATCATTGACTGACAAATCATCTCCGTTTAGAATAATATTTTTGATGGTGTCTAGGTAGGGGTGGGTGGGTGGTTAAAATTTGTGTATGCACCACTTATTAAAAAGTAGTTTGGTGCCACTGATAAAATCAGTTGAATATAATATAATATTTATACGTTTAGTTCATCACTATCACTCTTACCTTTGACAGGAATTGGCTCTTTTTGTAACCATTGAACAAGAGTTACCGATCGTTTACTCATTTTTAAAAATTAAAATAAACAATTTACAATTTCACTATTAGTATTTATTATTTAACACGTTTTTAGAAATATCAAAATATAACAACTGTTAACTGAATAACTGATGAAATAAAAAAAAAAACTGATAAAACGAATGCACCGGGCAGTACGACGTTCGGGTATTGAATATAAAAACGGTTTTTCTATGGAGTAAAGTGACCCATAGATATATTAATATATACAACATATTGTTGTTGTATATGTTATAATATGTATATTGTATATCTACGGAGTGACCATAGATAAGATATCGATATGAAAGTGAGGCACGCATGGACAATAAAGATAATATTATTATTATTATTATTATTATTTATTGATGCACGGCATTCAATATTTATTTTTTTTTTCATTAATTATTAATTACTACATTACGGTCTTTGGCGGGGGCGATTGCTCCTACCGCCCCCCTAAATTACGTGCCTGTATTGGAAGGCGTCGAAGGCTCGTTCACGATTATTACAAGTCACGTAAATAATTACGAATCGGACGGCAGCATAGGCTCGTTCACGATTATTTACTAGTCGCGTAATTAAATACGTATTGGGCAGCGTTAACGGATTACGGACGAACTCGTGCCGGCTCATTTGACGTAGTGTTTTAAGCTACGTCCGAACACGACGGAGTAAACGAACTACGGCAACGGTGACGGTAAAAGATGACTCGTGCCCGCCAGGGGCGCCGGAACAATAGGGGCAGTGAGGGCAATTGCCCCCATGAAATAAATACTGTAGGGGCAGAGCCTCCACGACTTCATGGCCTATTTATATTTACATTTAGCCCACAATACCTAAATATTATTCAATAATTTTATTCAGCAATTAGTAATATATTGCTATATCTGTTAGTAATTTAAAATACTGAATATCACATTAATTGACAGAAAAATACATAATATGAACTTTCATTATTTATTATTTCCCATTCCAGAAAAATAAATTTTGTTTTGCCTACAATTTTTATACCTACATGATTTGAAATTGTTTAATAAATATTTGTGAGAAAAAAATGTAATTATACCTATGTACACATTTCCTCGTCAATAGGTACTGTAAAAATTGGGGAGGTGTTGGAGATGAAGCACCAAAAAATAAATACCCCTATTTTTGCTCCTATGCACTCAAGAAAAAAACTTGAAATATTTGGCCCCCACAGCAAAAAAATCGTTCCGGCGCCCCTGGTGCCCGCTCGTTTGACGTAGTGTTTTAAGCTACGTCCAAGCTCGACAGAGTAACCGAACTACGGCGACGAATAATAATAACGAACTTCACCAAAATTTTACGAACTGACTAACTAACTAACTAACTGTGGGCCCTATTCACAGCCTGTATTTGTGTACTGTCTTGGCAGTCGCTGTGAATAGAACTCATGATTCTGTGTATGTATTTTGTAACATTATGTAGACGGAATTCTGATCTTGATGGTTGAATGTTGATGTTTACTACCATTATTTATCATATTCATGGTGTTTCTTGAATATTGGGATGGTATTAATTAATGGAAACCGATTAATTAATACCAATCCCTGACGATTTCAAGAACGGTGGCCCATATCTGCCATCTGGTGTATGTCTTTTCGGTACTCGTTCTTGAACGTCGATTTATAATAGTTTGGTCTCGGTCAACCGGCGGTGCGTGGGTAGGTCGCAGTGACGGTTTGGTTGCAACAATAGACCACGGGGAACGCTAGTTATGGACATTCTCGTTTTGTCTCGTTACAAACTAAAGATAATTTTTTTGTTTCAAGAGTTTCTGTAAGAGCTTTTAATTTATACATAATATTTTTCATAAATATTAATGAGACTATAAAATCAAAAGAGTGTAGCTTTTTGTTAAGACCGGGAGCTTTGGTTCTCGTCATTCTATCATAATAATCTTGATGTGAACTAATATAATGCAAACTATCACTAATTGCTTCAAATGAACACCAAACCGCTTTTATAGACTCTGTCCTAGCTGACCATCTAGTTTTCGACAGGTTTCTCAGCTGTAATACATTATCCAAGTCGCTCATTTCTTTACACAAAATGCTGTATCGTTTATTACTAGCTGAAAAAAAAACGTACAAACTTTCTAAGTTGTCAATCATATTTGAAATTATCAAACTAGAATTACATCCGTGCTCTATAAAAATGTTTATTCTGTGTGCTTGACATGGAATGTAAAGGTCTATTAATTAATTGTCCAATTAATTCTGAAACTTTAGCTTGGGCTCCATTTAATGATCCGGACATATTGCTGGCAAAGTCATAGGATTGAAAAGCTAAATTATCTACACAGAGAGTTCTTTGTCAAAATATCAATAATTTCTGTCGCAGTTCCTAGACCTGTTATGTTTTTTCCTTCTGCAACTTCTAATAGTCTTTCAACTGCTTGTCCTTTGCTATCAACATATCGTACACAAACTGCCAAACAATCTTTATGGGAAATGCTGGTGTAGTGTCAGCCATAACTGAATAAAAAGGTGCCTCTTTGATATCATTTATAATTAATCTAACTAATTCATTTTGTGAACGTGGACCGAGGTAGGTAACTTTATAAGGTCTTAAAGATATGTCTCTTAACCATTGTTTCATTAATGGATTGTGTCTTGATAATAACTGAACAAATTTCCGAAATTTCCGCTTGATTCATCACCGTCCCCCCGAAAAGGTAATCCTTGTCTACATAGTGTACGAGCTATGTCAAATAATATTAGAACAATTTCTTTATTAAATTCTTTTTATTGCTCAAATTTAATCAAATCACTTCTTCTAGATTTATTCAAAATAATATCGAAATGATTTGAATTTTTCATAAAATGGCAATAATCACTTAAAGCAGCTTTATGAGATTGACAGTTAAAGTGTTGCTCCAATTTTCCAGGCTTCTTTATGCCTCTGCTTTTCCTCTGGTGCCATGAGTTTACTCCAATAGTGGTCCATGATGAATTTGCATGTGATCGACCCAACCCAATTGGAAATAATGAACAAACAAAACAGTGAACAGTGTCTTTAGACAAACTATATTCCAACATTGGATATTCTTTATACCAACTTGAATTAAAAGAACGTTGTTTTGATTTTTCTATGCTATTATTAACTGTATATCTTATAAGCTTAGGTTGATGTGTCCTAAATTTATAAGAAATTGCCTTTGACTAGCTGTTGTTATAGAAATCCTAATGCCTGGATCATGTGCAACGCAATAATTTGATTCAGAATCTCTTGAGTTTGTGTGTTTATCGAGCAATTCAGACTGATAAATATTGTGTGACACTAATTTAACATTTTTTAAAAATATTTCAGATTTGGTTTTTATATTTTCAATAATTAGTTGGCTTTCTAAAAGAAATATAATTGGATTAGGAAGTACTTCCGCTTTTAATTTTAAGATTAAAGTGTTTCAATGAGTTAAATTGGAAAAAATATCTTCCAATTGACCGGCACACAGTAACCAAGATATTTCTTCTGATGATTGTACATGATCTTTTGATAATTCAGGAATAACACTTTCAACAGTTTGCAAATCCTAAAAAATATTCAATTCATAATGTTAATATGCCAAAGTACCCACTATACACACTGCTTATAGAGCATAAATCCTCATTATTTTTTGAAATATTACCTACCTAATTATACTAGTTGCGCCGAGAGAGCGCAAGTCGGCGGCGACCAAAACTCGTCGTAGTTCGCGCATCTCCCACCATCGGATAATCGGCTCACATCGTCGACCGTCGCGCGTCGCGTCGTCGTGACTCGTAAACAGTATCCAACGCCTTGCGATAACCACGTTTTTTCGTTAATTACCGCGTACTCATAAACAGTAGCCACTCCATTATGATAAGCGATAAGACGATAATCACGTTTTCTCGTTAATACACAGTGAACGATTTATTAACGATATAATCTATCATACTGCTTTTTTATATACAGTTTGTATTAATATTTTTTAAAATGGAAGAGGTAAATGCTGCTGTTGTTTCACCAATAAAAAAAAATCCATGTGGAAAGGTAAACACAATTTAATACAATTAATTATCACAATATATTATTATGTATTTGTATTATCGTATTATACAACACATTATATCATAATTTACTTACAAATATCAAACATTTTTTGTAGTTTGTTGGTAGCCAAAAAAAAAGAAATCATCATAAATATGTACAAAATGAAAATGATAGAGGGAGCCAACCTGCCAGTTGAGCAAAAGCCGAAGTATTATGACATCATCAAATTCATTTCACATTATACCGGTATTGGACAACGCAGCATCATAACAACTTTATCGGATTACAAAAAAAAAAGGTATCATTTCTTCTCCTAATAAAAATAAAATAAGGCCAACAATTACCCAAAAGATTGACGAGTTTGACAAAAATGCTATTCGGCAAAAAATTCATGGGTTCTGGTTTCGAAAAAAAATACCAACTTTGCAAAAAATTCTTACCGCCGTCAATGAAGATCCTAGTTTACCAAGTTTGAAATGTACATCTTTACGTACAATTTTAAAAGATTTAAGTTTCGTTTATACCAAGAAAACTCGTAACAGTGCACTGACTGAACGAAGCGAATTAGTCTGCTGGCGACAAAGGTATTTGGAAAAAATTAAATTTTATCGCAGCCACACAGATAGAAAAAATTATTTAATTTAGCACAAATTGGTGTTAAAATAACTAAGATGGCATGTAGGTTTTCACTCACTAGCTGCTTGGCGTTGATACCACATCAGACGTATAAGTCAAAATAAGTTCTTTTAGAGGGAGTAATTTTTAATTATTTTGGAGTTAATTTAACATCTATAAATGTTTTACCATAACACAACCAATTATAGATTATTCTAATTCCACTTATTGTCAAAATAACACGTAGTATACTTATTTAAAAATATTTTATTGTGTTCAAAATAACTTTTATGTGATAACAATAGCTGTCGATCGGGGTGTTGAATTAACAACAAGCAGTTTTAATAATATTGTAATTTTTTAGAAAAATTTATCAAGTTTTATCTCATCCAACGGGGTTCGAACCCATGACTACTATCCACATTTACTACTCAACAACTTTCCTACCTAACTCTTACGCGTTAAACCATTAGACTACCTATCGGGGTTGTATTACGTAAGAAAAATATACTATTTAAACAAATAAAATTATGGGACATGGATTGTATTTCATTATTGGAAGTTTTATAGAGCCTGCAAAATACTGTTTCTCATTGTCACAATCTTCACATATTCCCTATTTTGTGATAGGTACAGTAATAACTAATAGGTAATGATTTTACCTTTATATTTATTGTATGCATATAATATATAATAAATGTACCTATATTTATTTTCCTAATTTGGAGGTGATGTATTTACCAGTCTCCAGGGTTATTGGACTCTGCAAAGTCAGTTTAACAGTATAACGTTTCCACATTTGTCCAACTATAGTCTATAAGATACTAAGCACTAAGTAACTATTGACTGTTGTCTGCAGATAATTGATATTGAAATGATCAAATATAATCGTTACCGATACTAATCGCAACGCATTTTGGGAAAACACAACAATAATAATAAATATACCTACCATCATGATTCGTGATATACGATTTATTCTACTATAAATACCTTTATTTTTAATTCTTTAACATTAGTAAATACCTATATATATATGTATATAATATGCTATTTTTATAACGTGCATGTTAGGAATTAAGACAATTTTTAAACGCAAATTATTTAATTTAACAAACAACTTCATAATTAAAAATCACATTATGTAGCAATTGTTATTATAAGCATAGTTAGTAGTAAATCTTAAAATCAAAAATTGTTAAAATTAAAAACACTCTGTTGTTGTTTTAACCACAGATATTATTATACTATTTAGGCCGGGTTGCATAAAGAACAGTCTGTAAATATTTTAACGAATCTGTAACTTATTCATTCATTAACAATTTAATGGAGTGTTAAAAAAAAAATGAGTTGCATAAAAAGATTTGTATTTTTTTGATAACCGTGGTTACCAAATTAATTATACCACATTTTGTTTGATACATTTGAATAATGATAACAAAAATGATATAAATTATTATATTATTATTACAATCACTACAATCAAATCCAGTATTGAGTTACAGTTACTTATAGTTCCTACTTTGAAATTATTAATTAAATTTAACTTTTACCTACAATGGCTTCGAAGTTGAAGCGCGTTCGTACAAAAAACTTCACGGAGCAAGACAAACAATTGTTAATCAAATTAATAATGCCATTCAAAAATGTGATTGAAAATATTAAAGTATGTACCTACCTATTTCATCAATGTACAGTATAACATTTAACTCAATATTAATTTGTATTAAATATTCATAGACTGATAGTATTAATGTAAGAAGTAAAAACCAAACCTGGGAGTTAATTACTTCACAGTACAATTGTCGTTCAGAAACAGGGTCTAGAACTGTTCAGCAATTGAAAACTGTATATGATATGGCGAAAAGACAAACGAAAAAGATTGCTAGTAACAACAAAGTAAATTTTCATTTGTTATTAATTAAACTGTTATTCACAATTAATTATTATTATTATTTATTATATTTTAATAATTAAAATTAATGTTTTGTAATAGGTGACAATGTACAGAATCGCAAAGCAAATAAGTCATGAAGAGCAATCTCTAATTGTGGACCTAGTTCAATCGCATCACTCGGAACTTGTAAGTTTTCTAAGTAAAATAAAGAAGTATGAGTACATAAAAAAGTGAGAATGGTTTTGTATATTTTATATAAATATTTATATGACATAGTTTACTGGTCAGAAATATCAAAGAGACGAAGCATGGCTAAATATTATGGAAACATATAACCTACATCAAATTACAGGGCCTAGAGAGGTCGAGGAGTTGAAGTATATTTTTGAAAACTTAAGTAAAGCTGCTAAAATTGAAAACAGTATGGATAAGGTAAGATTCAGTATAACTAGGACTGTTAATTTAATGCATTTTATGTTTAATAAATTATGTTCTATAAATACAGATTGGGAGATATAAAACTGGCGGAGGAACGTATGCTAATAGTATGTCAAGTATTAGTGAACAGATTTTGGGAGTCATTGGTGAACGAATTGAACCTCTGGAAAACATATACGATGATGACGCTAATTATATAACTACAGGTATTATATAAGTACAGTCACCTATGATATTATTATAATATTGTGTCTCCATTTGATTTTCTCGGTGTAAATTCAAATAATAAATATACTATTACTATTATAAATCTAATAAATTATGTGAAATTTTTAATTATAAAAGGCCAAAACAGTGCTGATGATCCCTTGTTAGAAAATGTGGAAGTAATTGTTGATGACAATGGTGAGGAACTTCTTACGATCAATGATTTGGATTATACTGGTCGTAATAAAACTAATTGGGGTAAGAAATAATACTTAAACCATATTTCTTTTTATTCAAACTAAAATTATCTGTACAATTTTTTAGACTGGTCTACAACAAATGACATTCCTGAAACTACTAATATTTCACCACAATCAATGACTAATGATGCTGCTATAAATGCAAGTAACAATGAATCATTTAGTTCTCCTATAATCACTAAAAACCGTTCATCACAAAAAAAAATATGTGACAGCTTACAAGAGTTAACCCAAAATAAAATAAAAAAGGGGCAAGATAAGGGACGTATTTCATCTGAGTTGGATGAAATAAAAATAAAAAAGGCCAAATTAGACTTACAAGCATCAGAAATAACCTTAGAAATTCTTAAAACAGAACTATTAACAAAAAAAATAGAAATGGAATCAAAAAAAAACCAAATGGTTTTGCAAGAAGAAATTTTAAATTTACAAAAACATAAAATTTGTAATAGTTGAATATTTCATGTTTATTTCTTATTATAAAATTATATTTTATTTCTGTTATTATTAAAGAATTATTTTTTTTATTTTAATTATGATTTTAAAACAAAAGTAATGTTTATTTTTTATTATAATATTATATTTTTTATTTCTGTTATTATTAAACAATAATTTTTTTTATTTTAATTATAATTTTAAAACAAAAGTAATATTTATTTTTTATTATAATATTATCTTTTATTTCTGTTATTATTAAACAATTGTTTTTTTATTAGTATTATTATTATTATTATTATCTATAGATTATAGAAATCTTATCTATAAACTATATCTAATAGACTATATGTTAATCAATTGCCAATGTTCTGATGTTTCTTTCAATCCTAGTCCATGAAAAAGTAATAAAAAAATTAGCCATTACAATACTTGGAGAAAGATAAAATAATATTTAATATAATTATAATTCATATTGGTCAATAGATCCTGTTTAGGTATATAGGTAATATTAATAATACATTAGTAAAAAATATTTTATTAAATAAAATGTAATACATTAATACATGTGATGCATTGTACATCAAGTTGTTGTTTCAAACACTGTTTCGATTAAATTTCTCTGTACTGCATTACCAGTTTGTCGAACAGGCAATACTGGAACTTGTTCAAGCATATCAATTGTAAGTATTGAATCGTCTATAACCAATGGTTCATTTGCTGCAATTAACATATTATGCAATACTGCAGTAGCAATGATTGTGGTAACAGTGGTCTGTATTTGAGTTCGTACTCCTAGGGATAAAACTGGGAACCGCCTCTTCCATACACCAAATGTTCTTTCTATTACGTTTCTAGTACTAATTTGAGCTTTCTAAAAACAAAATTTGACAAATGTTTTATTTAAATAATAAGCTACCAGCTTATTTACAAATTGTATTATTGATTGTATTTATTTTTTGCTAACCTGATATCGTAGTTCTGATTCAGTTGTAGGATTTCCAAGTGGTGTCATCATATAATTCCTACAAGCGTAACCCCCATCACCTACAAGTATTGAATCTCCAAATTCATCGTTTTCAAACTGTGCTCGTAATAATGAGTTATCAAATATTGTTGAATCATGCACTGAACCCGGCCACCTATTAAAAAGTACATACTATAAAGTTAAAAGGTATGATGTGTATTCATGATATTCAATAAATTTGTAAGCACCCACTCATTTAATAAATCAACTTGGTTACTACTCACCTAGCTACAATATTTAGAAATTTCATTTGGCTATTACACACTGCCTGAACGTTAATTGAAAAGTAACCTTTTCTATTACGAAATTTCTCTCCAATGTTTCTATTAGGTGACTGGATTTTTATATGCGTGCAATCAATTGCACCAATTACTTTTGGGAAATTACGAATTGAAAAGAAACCATCTTGAACTAAGTTCATTTCAATTTGTGATCTAGGCATCTGTATATATTCAGGTTTTAGACATGCAATAGCATGTGAAACTCTTTTAATGACACGGCAAACTGTTGACTTGTGAACATGTATGTGGTCACCTAAAACTGCCTAAATTAAAACATTTATTACTACACCAAATAAATTGTAAATAAACATTAAATACAAAATTATGACAAACCTGAAAAGCACCAGTAGCATAATATCTCAGGGCTATTAGGAGCTGCAATATTGGTGACAATGACACGTTTCGTTGAGTATTTTGAACAACATTGTCGCTTATCATTTCAAGTAGATCCATGAACATGCATTTAGACAATCTAAAAAACATAGGAATATAATATAATAATTAAGTATCCTATAACTGCACAAGCGCCACTAGACCAATATTTTTGGAGGCGCATAAATATAAATTGTAAAGAACTCCCAGTCCTCCACCCATAACACTGTATAATTATTTACAATAATTTTGAATGTATTTATTGATTCTAAATACAGTTTGTCATTAGATGTTAATATATTGTTAATATAATTTTTAATGTTAATATATTGGTAGGTAGGTGAATATATATGTGAAAAGTTGTATTATAGGTAGGTCATAGACTCATAGATGTTAATCTAATAAATAATATACGTAAAATATTTTGATATTACCTAAATCTTTGTTTAAAATCTACATCATCATAGTCTGTGATTGGATTTGATCTGTCTCGAAAATAACGCGGTCTTGGTAGCAATTCTATAGCTTGAATAATAAATAATTCATCATCAGAAGATGAAGACGAAGACAACGAATCCATTAATTTATTATTTATTAATTACTATTTAGAAAAACAACGAAAATATTTAATTTTAAATTATTTTAATTAAAAGGATAAAAAACAAATAATTAAATCAATTAAAATAAAATAAAATAAAATCAATTCACTATCAAAAATCTGAACAATAACATTGATAACATCATTTATATTTCATATCATTAATCTATCTGTAAGTTACAGAAGCAAAATCCGATCTGTAGTTTACAGGTCCGGTAGCCGATAATTTACAGAGCCGGTAACTTTACCGAGCGTTCAAGCAACACCTAATTTTATTTACAGAGCCATTAGCGCACTTACAGATCTGTAAGTCGTTACAGACCGTTTATGCAACCCGGCCTTAACAATTTATTAAGAGTAAAATTAACATTTCTATGATTATATTAACAACAATTGCTTGTCGGTTATCAATATATTAGATGTTAAAATGACTAAACATGGAATTGTTAAGTTATTAATATATATAATTTCAAAGTTACATAACAAAAACTTAATTTAATCGTTCATATACTTAGAATACATTTTTTTTTCTTCATTTCAAATATAGAATATGGTTAACAATGAATATACATAATAGTTGTTCTCACAATACGTAGTGTAAGACTCAAAATTCAATACAACACTCCAATGTTGTTATTTAATATACAAATCACAGTTAATTTAACATTTAGTTACTTAACAATTGATTGAAACTGAATTTAACTCCAATATTTCTATGTGTGCAAGGTCGTCCAATTTACTACCTTGATGAGACTTGGGTAAACGCTGGGGAAACGACTTCAAAATCGTGGGTCGATAAAACAATAAAATCACATAAAGACGCATTTTTAAAAGGCCTAACAACTGGACAAAAAAATCCGTCTGGTAAAGGCAAACGATTAATTGTTGTCCATATAGGATCGTCTGATGGGTTCGTCGCTGGTGGTCTCTTGGTTTTTGAATCTAAAAAAATACAAGTGATTACCACGACGAAATGAATGGCAACTCATTTTATGACTGGTTTATTAGCATTTTACCACTAGGTACTGAAAGAAAATGCAGTAGTTGTTATGGATAATGCGCCGTACCATTCGGTTAAAAAAGAAACGTTTCCCTTATCTTCGTGGAAAAAGGAAAAAATTATTCAATGGTTGTCAATTAGAGGGAAAATAATTTATAAATTATGTTAGTTATGTTATTATTAATTATAATTATTATTTACACGGATGGTGTAACTAAAAATACTTATTGATTTTCCTATTGTCACTGATATTGGCTTGCAGATAAAAATTGGCAATACCTATATTATAAACTATGTAGGCAAGGTTTATAGAATATAGTATATTCTATAAACCTTGCTATGTAGGTACCTATGTGATAGGGTTATCGTTAAATTGTCGAGTTGGTTAATAACATTTAATATTTATTACTAACGGTCAATTGTACATATCTTTAAGAAACTACTAAATGTATTCTGTAGTTAGATTTTTATAATTTTTATTAAATCAATCAAAAAATGTGCTTAATTAATGATAAATAAATTATTATATCTTTCTTTTTATGTATGTAAACACTATATAATGCAAATTGTATTAAACATATGATTTTGATGGCAATGGTGGTATATTTTTGTAGTAGAAAGCATTATTTGTGATGAGATAAATTCAAGTATTGAATGTTTTACTTATAATATATTTCAATATAGATCATTATTGCAGACTACCAAATTCAATTATTGTAATTTTTAAATTGTATTATGTATTTATAATTGATATTTATATACCCTATAAAACTATAATTAAAAAAATAATAAAACTTGCCTTTTAAATACACAATTCATTTTTTTTATAAAAATATAAGTGTATATATAGGTTATTACTTATTACTAATTAAAAAAGATTACCGTAGTATTATTGTATGCAACAAATTAAGATTCTTACAATATTATAAGGTGAGTTCTGAGTACCTATGTGGCTATATCCTATTTACATTTGATATGTTGATACTTGGTCATGTATTCATGTACTTATTAGAAATAATTTTAGATAATTGTTTTTGAAAAATGAAAAAAATATTTTAAATTTACATTTTCAAATTGGTATTTTTTTGATACCTACCTATAAATTTGATGCGGTACCTGTTTGCTGTCACGATGTGGTGGTGAGGTAGCGGCGTTGTTGGTGAAAGGTGAATGAGCACAGGGGAAAGGAGATGGAGGAATAAAAAACAAGTGAGTTAAGATAGTAAGACGAAATGGTGTTTTATTGCTCTTGGTTGAAAAAAAATGACACTTCAAAAAAAACAACAAATACACTATTGGTTTTCGAAAAACTATCTATGTTGAAAGAGGGGCACGGTACGGTGGTGCGTAAAGCGTACGGTCCGCGTACCGTGCGGTGGGTCAGACACCTCTCCCTCGGACCGGTTCACGGTCTCCTCGGGTCCGACGTTCCGGACGTGGTTCGTCGCGCGTCGGTGTCGTCCGCCGTCGACTGGTGGTTGACAAGAGAAGTCATTGCGCGGCTTTCCGTGCAAATGCCGTTTGAATTCAAACGGTCATTGCGCGGAACCGTGTCAAATTATAAGTAAATAACAATATTATGCATTTCATTATTCAAGGGGCAACATTTACGTAGTTTTAATCTCGTAGATAATGGGATCTGTGTTAGTCGTAAATGATTATTAATGTGAGTATTTATGTATGTACCACTTCCGCGTCGACGGTTGGCCACTCGTAGCATATATACATGTTAAAAAGTAAAAACACGAGTACACGACCACATATAGTTAACTATAACTTACCTATTACTACATTGTACATACATTGAGTAAAAAAATTGTAGTCGGCATTTTTCAGATTATTCACCCCCCCCCCCCCTAGATTTTCATCTTCGGGACGGCCCTGTCTATGGATAATAACAATAATATATATATATAATATATATATATATATATGTCTGGCGAAACCACAGCCAACGCGCTGTGGCAAGCTAGGCGGTCCGCATTGACAATGCGCGCCGCTTCCCTACGATTCGAGGCGTCCACGTCGCGGGAGACGGATACTGACCGCCGCGCAAGAGCGCGCCGGTTTGCTAACATCGAATCACGTCAACGGATGGGTCCGCAGGCTGTGGGGGCCTTTCGGTCGTCACGTCGTGCTGGCCCTCTCCGGTTGCTAACTGCTCGCAAGAGCTGTTTAGCTTGACTCGACCCCGGCGCAACGGTTGCCCGGGGCCGGCCGATGACCGCACTCTGTGCGACAACTCACCGAACCCTATATGCTTGTCTCGATTGCGGAGCGAGTCGCCTTACACGGGGGCCTTCGGGCTGTCGTGTCGGGCGATTTTTCTCCGCGGACACCGACCGCTCGCCGAGGGTCTCGTGCGAGCGGAACGGTGTCGGTCCTCCGACCTCAGCGTGACGGC
The DNA here is from genome assembly GCA_020882235.1 of Schizaphis graminum. NCBI lineage: Eukaryota > Metazoa > Arthropoda > Insecta > Hemiptera > Aphididae > Schizaphis > Schizaphis graminum. The sequence goes on along the minus strand of CM037035.1, from coordinate 31,091,243 downwards.
GGTCGTCCGGGGCCGGCTGGCGGACGCACCAGGTGCGTCCGCCGGTCGTACTTGCTTGGCTCGGATCGGCCGAGGGGCGAATCGCCCGGCACGGGGGCCTTAGGGTCGTTGTGTCGGGCGATTTCTCTTCGCTAAAGCTGGAAACTTTGCGTATCTACGGGCAAAGCGTCTGGCTTGATGTCGGGCGGGGTGGCCGGCGCGGGGCCCGCGCCAGTTCGCCGAACGATTCGTCGCGCCCATCTGTGAGGGGCCCGGGATGGTGAGGGGTCAACAGCGTCTTGAGCTGCCGAGCCTGCCCCGCGCATAAGCACATGGCCGCTGCGGTCTCCGGGTCACGGGCTGTCGCGGTTCGCCGTTGGCCCACCGTCTCGACCAAAATACGTTAAGTTCTTAGACGTAAGAACAGGCGTAGCAAACACTAGCCAAAGGAACAAACATTGAGGTTTTGAGACATATTGGTTGTGAGACATTATACGATGATGAAATAGCTGACGAGTTAGAATCATCGGTTCAAGGCGGTCAATTGGCCAAAAGACCACTGATCCCCAGCTTATTAAGGAACTCGAACGCTAGGAATATCGGAGACCGTGAACCGGGCAGGGCGGAATCTGTCCCCTTTTTCACTGTGTCTTGGCGATGCAGACGTCGGGGGTGTCGGGTGTGCACGTGGGCGCCTGGACCGGCGGAGAAAGAGGCGCTAGTGAGCTGCCGTCGGTTTCGGGAGTGCTCCGGGCACATCAGATTGCCTGATCGACGTGGCTGGACCCGAGAAACCTTGCGTTACGGGCAAATGTTAAGGGAGACGGGGACTCCTACGGTAAGTCGATTGCAAAAAGTGGGACAAGAGGCCGAGCGCTCGAAGCTGCTGCGGGACCAACATGACCCAAAAACACAAATTTATACCTGTCTCTGGGAGACTGAGGCCGAAGTTGTGACTTGGGTCACATCAACCGGAGAAGGTGAGGAAGTCTGGGCGAGGCGAGATTCTTTTAACGAGCAAGAGCTAGCCAAGACTACGACTCGTCTCAGGGGAGACACTGGTAACAAAATCCCGAGTGTTCTCTTCTGGCACCTTGCGTGCGAGACTGCCGGCGGGTCACACTCGGGAAGCGCTAACTAGGAACTGCCGTTGAGCTTGACGACGAACCCGTGAACTGTCGAACGACTTTAGACTGTTCAGGTGCTGTGTAACCCAGGGGAAAAGACGCGAGTAAGCCGGTAGGGAAAAGATTAGCTCGAACGCATTGACCTTAGGGTCCGTCATTAAGACCGGTGACGTCAAAATCACAATTCGTCGTCGATAAGACTTAGAGCCACAAGGCGACCGAGGCGGCACCTCAAAGCCGTCCGGGAGCTCGATGACGTCTTAGTCAAGGCCTATGACACTGTCACGAATCATCGGTCGTGGGCGGGGCCACTCTCCCTGCTTTGCGGAAGCACTCGTCGGAGCGGGAGATGGCGCACGTCCCCGATCGGCGTGTGTGGGGGTGCCTTGGGCTGAGACACACACCGGTGAACCGGATGGGAGCACGGAGACCTCGGGTCGCCAGCCTGACCAACCGGCTCTTCGGGTAGGAAGCTCGTGAGAAAAGCTGGTGTAAGCGGCGCTCGGGACGATTCACGTTGCGCAAGTGACTGGCCGAGTCCCTCGACCGCGGCGGGCCCAGGGAATCAGGAGCTTCTGACGGAGTCAGTTCTTAGACTCTAGGCACTAGGTGCCAGAATGGGAGAACTGGCACAGACGACCCGGGTGGGCCCCCGGTGTCAATTGTGAAACGAATGATCGAGGTCTCCAGGACCATTGGTACCTATTGACAGATCGTCGTATGAATGTGCCAAAACCTCTCCCACCGAACAAAGCCGGGGAGCCATGTCTACCATCTCTAACAAGATAGGGAAGACATGTCTTCATAAGAACTTGAATGTAGCGAGTCAGGAAAGCGGGTTACCCATATGGGTCCGTACACCCGGGTACCCGCCTGCCTCACCACTTTTCGGCTGTACTGGGTGTTGACGCCAACAAACAAAAATATTAAAACATATTATATTATTCATTATAATAATCTACTAAAAACAATTATATAACCGGTAGCAGAAATAACACCACCTCATTAACTATCATAGTAGATACCACGAAGCCCTGTGCCGGTTATCGCCACCACACACATACACATACACACAAATAATATTAGATACGTTTATATAATAACAATTATATAATAATATTATTAATTTATTATTCATATAATTGCTTATAAAAATTTAGTATAACACCGTTATTCATAAAGGCGTGTTCGCGAGTGCAAAACAATAAATCGTCGTTCGTAACCAGTGCAATATAATATGTCCTAATTATTTTATTGTACATAGCCCTTATTCTATTTTTTATTTAACGATAAACTCTGCCTTATAGCGAGTCTCGTATAAAATTCTTATATTGTATAAATTTAAAACAGTGCTCTGCCCTATAGCGAGTAAGGCATAATATGTTATATTATACCTACCTACTTACGACGCGTTTGTTACTATTTTATTCCGCAAATAAATATATTACTTATTGTTAATTATACTGCATTATAGCGGACAATTTCACATATAATTATTATTTTAAATATTAGATACAGCTCATACAGCTATATTGTGAATGTAATTTTTATATATAAATTTATTATAGCAAGTGGTAGCGGCTGGCCAGCAGTGCACCGACTAATCTGTAAGTTATTATTATTTATTATTTTATATTATATTATTATTCGGTAGTGCTAAACAGGCCAATATTATATATACAGCCTTATTCTAAGCATTGTGAATTATTGTTATAATTGTCACATATTTGCTTAAGACCACAGTGTTGTTATTATTATTACTATTTTTACGTGTTGGGCCAGAAGGGCCGTAAGATATTATTATTATTATTTGTGTGCACTCGATTTACAATTTTACTATTTTTATGCTTTACAATATATCTTAATATTATCCGTTACACTACCAGCTGTATTATTCTTACGTATTAGCGTCATAAGGTATTAGAAAATATATTAACTCGTTAGAAGCAAATAACGTATATATATGATATACAAATTCGTATATGCATTATTTAAGCGACCGGCTCACGGATTATAATAAGAAGTGCCCGGCGCGAACACTGGGGCTGATAAGTGGTACTGTAGCCGGTGCGCCGGACACCGGCAAGCGGGCTCTCAGTGGAAGAGAGTTACGGCTGGGCGCGCGACCACGGTCAGCGCCCAGCTAGAGGTAGCACTCCGCTCCAGATTTCGGCGTCCTTCGAGGTGGGCGATAGACCTTGGACCGGTACCCGGGTTTATGGGGAGTTCGAGGGGTTAGTCTCCGTCGTCCTATGCAGACCACATCATGAGTCAATGTTAGATAACTATAGAAACCCTGGTGCACGGTCGGAGCTGAGCGGCCCGACGATCGAAGTCTGCTCGATGAGCAGCGCTACCACTACCCCGGTCGGCGGTACCGCGGCGCGAAGGAAATCCGAAGGATTGCTCTGAGCAAAAGAAACAGGCGGAGAATCCGTATGAGGAAAGCGAAAGCCCGCGCACGTGAGGTCGAAGCTTTGAGTGTTAACTCAAGCGATGCAAATAAAACGACCCCCCTAGGTGATTTGGCTTCGGACATTGTGGTGAATAGCCCTAATGGCGTCTTCGTACACACGCCAGCCCAAAACGAGTCGGATCTTACGCAAGGAACGGCGAACCGACCCAGTAGCGCCACTGGGCCGAGTTCAGGCAGACATATACAGTCGGTGGTCAACACGACCCCGGGATCGCCAATTAAAGTTATTCAGATTAATGCAGCCAGATCCAAGATGGAGATGCATCAGATTGAAAATCTGTTGGCAATGCAGAAAGCCGACGTCGCTCTTATACAAGAGCCCGCCACTGACGGTACGGGAATATATCTGCTCGACAGACATCCCCTAAGGGCAATCTCGGCTGGAAGGTGCCCAAAGGCTGCCGTGATAGTCGCGAACCCATCCGTAGGCGTATTAGCTCTGAGACATCTCAGCACCCCACACATTGCAGAAGCCACGCTAACGTCGGGAGATATTGGACTGACGTTGATATCAACCTATTTCCAATTCTCTGACCCCACTGAGAGGCATGTCGCTGCGCTCGAGTCCGTACTGGATGAGACGCGTGGCGCCGTGATAATCGGCGGCGACGTGAACGCACGGTCTACTGTCTGGCATGACTGCACTTCCGATAAAAGGGGTGACACGGTCGTCGAAGTAATTGGTCGCGGAGGACTAACCGTTCTCAATGAACCAGGCTTTCCCCCTACGTTTAGGAACAGGGGTTCGGCTAACCTGGACGTTACACTCGCGACTCCTTCGGTTTCGCGCAGGGTGGCGGACTTGAGAGTTGACCATGACCTTACGTCGAGTGACCACGCAGTGATCACATACGATATATCGCAGACTATCGGCGCATCATCGTCTCCAGAAACCGCCGGGCGTAAACGATATGTCTGGAAAGAAACGAATTGGCGTGAGTTCCGTAAGACCTTAAGAGACCTAGTGAATAAAAACACAATCGAGCTTGGTTGCCCGGACGTAGAGACCTGTGCGAAGGCACTCTCAGGAGTGCTGGAAACGGCTTGCGAAAAACACATGAGACGGACCGCGGTCGGGCGGCTCAATCCATCTCCCTGGTGGAACAGAGACTTGAGTCAAAAACTCTCCACCCTTGGGCGCTGGAAAAGACGACTCAGAAATGAGCGAAATCAGTTTAGACGAAAAGCCCTTAGAAAGAAATATATTGCGATCAAAGCAGAGTTTAAACGATACTGCTATAAAGCCAGACGCGACACATGGAGGTCCTTCGTGTCCGTTAAAGGAAACGAGGATCCTTGGGGATCGGTCTATAAGTGGCTCAAGCTGGGCAAACGTCACACGTCTGAAAATATTCCAGCGTCGATCCGAAAGACTGACGGATCATTCACTAAGTCACTTAGGGAGACCGGTGAGAGACTATTTGAACAGCTGGTACCTGAGGATAGTGACGCGAATGAAAGCGCCGAGATGGCTGCCATTCGAAGGGAGGTTGGCGCTCATGTGGGATTTTTCGAGCCGGCATTACCTGGGCTTATTCCAACTCCCGACCCGATTGAGATATGCGACGCGGAAGAAGTTCGAGCCGCCATATGGCGAATGAAAACAGCCAAATCACCGGGTGCGGACGGGATCACGGCCGGCATATTGCGGCAGGCATGGCCCGTTCTTGCAAAACAAATCAACCATATTTTCCAAACTGTTCTGAGAACGAGAACGTTTCCGTCTCAGTGGAAAAATGCCACATTAGTCGTCATAAGAAAATCGGCGGACAAAGATCCCACCGAAGCCATGTCCTATAGACCGATCAGCTTACTGCCTGTGATGGCAAAAGCTCTCGAGCATCTTATAGTGACCAGAATCCGTAAGGCGACGGATCCTCTTATGTCGACTAGGCAGTTTGGCTTTTTCAAGAACCGCTCTACCGTGGACGCTATCACACATGTTCTAAAATGGACCGAAATGAGGCAAGAAAAATACGTGTTTGCAGTATTCCTGGACATATCGGGTGCGTTTGACTGTCTGTGGTGGGGACAGCTGATAAAGGACCTTCAGGCCCTTGAATGCGACAGCGGGTTGATCAACCTGGTAAAAAGCTATCTTGGGGGTCGCCAAGTACATCTGACAATTGGCGACCAAAAACTCTCAAGGAACTTAACGGTTGGGGTGCCACAGGGGTCTAACCTCGGCCCAGACTTATGGAAATATTCTGTGAACCCATTTTTATCAGGAGATCTTCCCGCCGGGACTGAGATTGTAGCTTACGCCGACGATCTGACACTGCTGATCTCGGGTAAACACCGGCCCGAGATTACGACACGCGCAAACGCGTTACTCGAAAGGGCGTCCAACTGGGCCAAACAAAGAAAACTCACCTTCTCGGCGCTGAAGTCGCAGACGCTCTGGTTAAAAGGCCGCTTAAGTAAACCGATTGAATTGCGACTCAGTGGGGCCAAGATAAAATCGACTCCGGAGGCGAAATACCTCGGAGTAACGTTTGACATCGAAAGAAAATTCAGCACCCATCTCGGGGAAAAAGCCAAGACCACGGAGCAAATGTTTTCCAGGCTATTGTCAGTAGCGAAAGCCAATTGGGGACTTAAGGGCAGTACATCGAGAACCCTGTACAAAGTAGTTTTCTTGCCGCGTGTCGGATATGCCGCCTCGGTTTGGACTGAGCGCTGCATGTCCTACTATCGGCACAGAACCCGAACTAACACCGCTCAGCGCCGTCCATTGCTTGCAATGACGGCCGCGTACAAAACTACATCGACTCTGGCACTTCAATTTCTGGCTGGAGTACCACCTCTCGACCTAGAACTGGTAAAAATAGCGAGGATCGAGAGGGACAGAGACGCTGTGAGGAGAGGTGAAATGGCGGCGACAGAAGCCGCCAGTAGGGCGAAGCACCACAATAATGAGACCATCCGCCTTTGGCAAAGCAGGTGGGTCGCTGATGATAAGGGAAGGCGTACGGCGTCTTGGTTCCCCACGGTACAGGACAGACTGGACAAGCATTGGTTCGAACCGGATCACTACGTGTCCCAGTTCGTCACTGGATACGGGAACTTCAAATCGTCGCTATACCGTTTCAACCTAGTAGGCGAAGCACGTTGCGAGTGCGGCCACCCAGAGGAAACTGCCTCGCATGTGCTATATGAATGCACCCGCTTTGACCAAGAAAGAGAAAAACTTATTCTCACGGCGCAAGCGGCCAGTGTGGCCTGGCCGTGTGAGAATAAGGACATTTTCTCCTCAGAGACTATGTTCTGCTGGTTTAGAGATTTTGAGAAAAGCGTACTCACCCAGCGATGAAGGAAGGCGTGACCCGGCGTGAATTAAGATTCCTGCACATGGCCCGAGGGTCGCTCCGAGACGCGGGAATCGGACGGTCTTTGCCGGGATAGTGGGGACAGTCTCTCTTGCCCACACGGGATCAGCCTATCCGAGTGGAATGATACCGGAAGCTCGCACGCAAGGTACGCGAAATACCGGACAGGTTAGGCAAAGCGAAGCACTGGGTGCGGGCTCAAGGGATCTAAGGTGGTACGACCCCAAAGATCGCTGAACACCCTCTGCACTACAGTCTCGCTACAAGGACTTTTAGAATAACTTTTAAAATGATGACAAAAATGCATTTGATTAAACCTTCAATAGCTTCAAACTGTGAAGCCGATAGTGACCATAATATCTTAATAGTTGATTCACATACAAATGTATGGGAAAATAATGATAATAATGATGACTCAATGAATAGTTGTTCATCTTTATCTTTTTCATTTGATGATGATGAATTGATGAATCTATTGAAATTCCTGTAGTATCTCTTTCTAAGTGTTCTGATAGATATTTCAGTGGATATTTGGGTAAAAAATGCATTGAAAAGTTCAATTGTAAAAAATGTCAACAATTTATGCTAACAGCTACACCAATTAATTTTAGTGATGAAGAGTATTTAATTTTTTGTAGAGCATATATGGATCAAAATCAGGTCACTTTGCCTTGAATGTACCTACAGATAATTTTACAAATTACATTTCACTATGTCAAAAATTGTTTAAAAAAACTGTATAAACTACAAATTGGATTAAGTATTAAAAAATCAATAATTAAAAATATATGGCCTAATTTTGATATTGATTTAGAATGTATCACTCACATAGAATTTGTTACAATGCATCTTATCCAATGTAAATTACTAAGGGATTTTAACTGGAAATCTAGAAATATGAAAGTTCAAACGTTATCTAAGTTGAAAATATTAAAAAATGTTTGATCCAATTTATAAAATGTATACCAAACAATGTATTTTTTTTAAATTGTATTTTGTTTTACTTAACCTATAACTATAAATTTTAAATTTTAATATTTTATATTATTATTAGTAATTATAATTAACCTGTTTTGAATTCTTAAGGTCTGGGTTTTTTTTTATTGATTTTTTTCTGACTGCACAAACTATATTTCCCCCACTTTTCTGGTTTTTAGTAAGGAATTAAATATATAATAAATATATCATGAAACAACAAGGTAACAATTTTCACTACACAAACACACAATTACTTTTCTCACTACACAAAATGTGTCCTACTAATTCACTACACACTAAAAAAAAGCCTAGTTTAAATTAATTAAAAAGTAGAATGTCTAAAATCAATGTGTACGGTTACAAGCAATTGTAGGTAACTTAAATTGATACGCTATGATTATTAGTCTTCAGCTAGAATTTTACAAAAAAAAAAAAAATGAAATAATTATTAAGTTACATATTATTCATGTAATTTAAAATATATGATATAATATTATAATAAAGTTAATTTCTTTCAAATGACAAATTAATTGTATGAAATATCAAATGAAAAATATAAATAAATAAGTAATAATATTATATTAGTACCTATTGTAATAATATTATGTTATACGAATATGATTTTACATTATTTCTTATCTCAAATTTCCAAGAATGAACAGCAGACGACGACGATTTAGTATTTACGGCGTTACTGTTTATTTTTAGTATTTGATTGAAAGATTGGAATCTTTAATGCTTTTGTCCTGTGAAAAGGACATTCCTCTTAATTTAGATGAAGCATTAGACAGAATGGGAAAATCTTCAGAAGTGATGGAAAAAGCTCTATTATTTAAATAAAATACATTTTATAAATTAAATTACTTGTCGTTGTCATACTTATATAATATTATTTTACTTCAATTTTATGTATTTATATTTTAATTTAAAAATTAAAATTTATATCGATGAAAGTGTACCTAAATAATTATTGTGTTTTTTTTTATATACTAGCTAAACTATTGATGACGCCGTATAACAACAATTTTAAATTAACAAACAAATTTAATATATACATATATGATGTAATAGTGGGTGGGTAATTATTTAAATACTTTGCTTAGGGTTTGAAATACACTCACCACGCCACTGGAATGGAATATAATAGAACATTATTTTACAGAACATTATAATACATAAAATATGTTTGCCTTAAAGTATTTTACCAGAAAATTATATATTAGATAATTTATTTCCAGAATACTAATCTCCAATAAATTCATAATGGTTGTCTATACTTAATTCAACCCGGTGCTTACACTAACATAATAGCGGTAACCGGTCAATTCGGCGAAATCCATTTCGGCGAATCTTTTTCGGCGAATGGATAAACTGGCGAACCGTTATATCGGCGAATGGATGTATCGGCGAACGAATATATCGGCGAATGAATATATTGGCGAAACCACAAAACTTAACCGGAAATTTAAAAATTTTAATTCCATATTATATAATTCAATAATTTAGTCAATAAAAATAATATAAATATAAATAATAAAAATAATATATAATAGTAAAAATTTAAAAGTCAATATTGTATGCCAAACTTTTTAAGTATGGTATTATGTCTTGGTTTGAATAATTTTCTACTTTCGTTTTTATATTCTCTGTGGTTCTTTTCCATTTTGATTTCTGCTTTTCTTCTTTGCCAGTCTCAACATGTGCCACTTTTAATTTAGCTAGCCCGACTTCCCTTTGCAGACCTTCAAACATCTTCCAAATTGATACATGATGACCACCAACTTGCTTTTGAAAGCCATTATGCCATCCTTCCAAACCATTATTGGTACGAGCTAGTCCATGTATGGCAGCTTCGTAGAGATTCCACAATTTTGGTTGAAATTTTGGCGTTCGTCTTGTCCGTCTCATAGGCCTCCCTTAAAATTAAAATTTTCAAAAATTGGTAAACTATTATACATTATGTATAATGTATATGTATTTATAATATATAACCTACCGATAAAATTATCTTCAAAATAATCTACTACTGGCAAAATAGATTCAAGTAAATAGTCAACAAGTTCTTCAAATGCTTTTACTACATCATGTAGCGGTATAAAAGCCAATGCTGCCAACATTTTTGCATTAACTGCAAAGTCAACATCTGTTGAATATAATGTCTGTAAACCTTCTTGTTGAATTTTGCGCCACAGACATTGGGAGACGTGGAAAAAACAGGCAGTTATTTTACATGAAGGATATACAGATGTAAATGCATTAATAGCTGCTAATTCCAAATCTAACACTATATTTAAATTTGTTGAATTGCATGTTAACAATGTATTTAAACTGGAAAAACATCTAAAAAATAAAATATAAATATATCAATTTTTTTTAAATTTAATTTTTATTAATTAGTTATGAAATATTACTTAGTATATGCTTCTTCAGTCATACGTGTCATTAATATAAACACACCCGCCACTAGAGAATTGTTTCCTATTTCTGCATGTATGCTGTACAATTACTTAAAAATAAGTGGCGTTGTTTTAAAAGTACCATCTGCATGCCACCGCGCTGACATCGATAGTGCACGAAGTCCAGTCATCGATCCTACAATTATAAATCGTTCGTCATCATGTACACCAGAATCATGAAGTAGAAATTGTGATCCATCAGATAGACATTTATACTGGTCCGGTATCATTAAATCTCTTATACTGGTTGGACAAGGTGGATGCCATGTAGCACGTTCTTTTACTCGCCTAATAACATTAAATATTAGGTAAGTTGTAGTTAACGGAAATTAAAAAAAAAATGCCTAGTGTAGATCCACAAAAACAATGCTCAAACTAATTTTTTATGAGCTTTTGATTTTAAATTTTATTTAAATTTCAATGACTCACCTTAACTTTCGTTTTAATGTGCTTAATTTCGGAAGTTGTGCTAAGACAGCATCATTTAGATTTTGAGTAGCTTCACCAACAATTTGTTGAGCGGAATTTAGTCCGAGAGTTGCATTTTTGACCATTTCCGTTGTAGCCTCCAGTGCAATAACTTTTGCTACATTTGGAGCATGAGTGTGGGTTTTTTTTGAACGAAAAATTATCTCCCGAGAACCTATGTTTGTGTGAACTCGTGCAGAACACTCATCTTTTCGTTCACATCTCCAGTATATCTAAATTTAATTTACAAAAAAAAAAAAAAAACTTTGTATTTTAAACGAGTTTTCATATACAGATTTTATAATTTATATTTATCAGAAACATAATATAATTTTTACTTACTTTTTCGTTATGTGATTTATCTATAATGTAGCAAAAATTACTTTCGTCCACCAATTTTGGTTTCGACCTAATCGTTAATGTACTCATAGTTAATAAAAAATAACTGCACAGTAACAAAATAACAAAATAACACAGTATTCAACAATAGAACGTGGACCATTTGATTTCAACTTGATCACTAACACATTGTAACTTTAAAACACATTCCAATCGGTTATTACAGTTTGACTGATAGACGATAGTTATCACCTTATCGTTATGACATTATCGGACAAATAACCACAATATAATCGAAAATACCTACAATTAAAGATTAAAATCGTTACTGCGCAATCCCCATCGATAATATATATATAAATATTTTAGATTCTGAACGAAGTGAAGAATGTATTGATTTTACTATGATGTGTGTTTTTTTTTTTTTTTTTGTGTCTGACGACAACATTTGAAGCAGTAATAATGTTCCGATTTTTGACTTCAGCCCCTCTTTGAGTAGGAAAATTTAATCTAGTTGGTACTTTGGGGGGGGGGGGGTCAAAAGTAAAATTTTCAAATAGTTTTCAAAAAAAACGAGAAAAACCAAAAAAAAAAGTGACAAAAAAACGGCAATTTTACGAAAAATCACTTTTCAACAAAATCGATTTTTTGATTTTGCTGTAACTCAAAAACGAATCATTGTAAATACTTGAAATTTTTACAAAATGTTTATATTATGGTTATCTCTTTACAGTTAAATTTTCAAAATATTTTGACCTTTTTTAAGCTACTTATAGACAATTGAAATTTTCGACTTTTCTAAGTTTTTTTTCTTCAAATGCCGATAAAAATTTTGTTTAATGTAATTTCGCCGATACATCTATTCGCCGATTTACCCGTTCGCCGATGCATCCATTCGCCAATATACCCATTCGCCAAAAAAGTTTCGCCGTAATCTCTATCGCCGAAATTATTTTCGCCGAGATGTCCTAAAACCACATAATAGCCAATAGGTACCTACTACCTATTTGGTAAATCGTAAATATAATAACTAAATAGTAAGTCACTAAATACTCAACCGTAAATTTATTTATAATGTGTAATACTCTAATGTATTTATTTAGTTATTTAGTACAACATTAACAACATTGTACTTTTGTGCTGCGCAATGTTACTAGTTACTAGTTAGTATGTACTATGTACAATGTACCAATGGCGCCGAGTCCTATCTTTTGGGCGATCAGAGGGGGGGTGGACGTCTTTGCAATATTTTAATGACAATTCAACATAAAAAACTATGTACCAATGTTATGATACCATGAAATATGGTAATGTATAATTTAAAATACTGTGTTAAGCAAACATTTTGAGAGATTCCGGATAAAGCTTGTGGCCGCTGGGGTGACTTGGGGCCGTTGTATTTTCATTTGGCTTGAGTACATTTTTAAAAGTTCGGCGCCACTGGTATGTACTATGTATAATGTAAATGTATATAGTTAATAGTTACCTACCTAATATACTTGAACAACATATAACATATGCAATTTAAATAAATTACAAATATCAATTGAAGTCACATTAAAAATGTACATTATAGTATTATACAATATATACAGGTAAGTATAAATACCAAATAACGTATTCAATGAGTAATTAGTAATAATATTAAGCTTCCTTATAATTATTTCAAATGAGGTAAATAGGTTACTATCTAACCGAAAATATCGGGTACCGTCAATCGAGGTGACTTGAAACGATTTTGACATACTTTTTGGTATTACGAGCTTAAAAAAAATCGCACAAGACTACAAAAAATACATAAATGTGCGCATATCTCTCGAGAATAGAATAAGACCTTTAATTTAGATTTTTGATCAAAATTGGACTCAAAAAAAAAATAAAAAGTATGCGTTACAAGTCACCTCAATTTTTGGGTGACTTGTAACAGCTATGAAAATTTAATGTAAAATTCAATTTAAAAACGTTAGAGTGGACTTGTAACAATATTCTTATTTTAAAAATAATCACATGAACATGTTAAATTGATATTTAAAAAAAACAGGTTGATTTTACCTTTTTTCAACTGTATAAAAACACAATTTCAAAAAATAATAATAATAACATAAATAACTATATAATATAATTTCTATTTGTCCGGCTACCCGGTATACGCAGGTATTTGTTAGGCATTTTTGGTGTTTCAAGTCACCCTCAATTTTTTTCTGTAAAATAAAATTTGAGCTATTAAATTGGAAAAAAATATTTTTAGACTTCCAACTACAAAATTCTTCTTTTAAAGTGTCCTTGAAAGTATAAAAAATACATAAACCTTTACACTTGACTTCAATCACCAAGATTTGAAGCACTTTTGAGAGCAATGATAAAATCGCTAATATCATACTAAATGTTTAGTTATTTTTTTGGAGGTAGGTAATGATAAGACCAAACACTTAGTTGATAATAACATTTATTATCACAAAAATTGTAAATTTAATTTTAATGGAGATAAAATTAAATTATATCCATTGAACCACGAATTAAGATATATCTTAATTCGTGCATTGAACTCAATGATTATATCATTTTATCTCAGAGATAACTTGATAAGTTTAAAGAAAAACCGAATCGTTTCATTTCACCTCGCAGTTCCAAGTCACCTCGATTGACGGTAGACAAATATAAACAAATCGTAATTGTCGTAATTCTCAACGTTGTGTGATTGAATATATTTAGGTTTCAAAGTAAAAAACAGTGCTAACAGTTAAATATCAAGTATAGTGGCTTCCTTCGCTTACTTGCTCCGGCCGCCAGACCTCGAGGTTGATGCCGGATGGAGGCGCGACCCCCCCCCCCCGGAATTAAAATTCCCATTTTGGAGGGAGTGTAGGAGGTTTGTAACTTGATTTTAATGCCTATCTTATTTTTTTTTTAAATTACAAATATTTTTATTAAATAGACAAACGCTTATTTTTACCTACAAAAATAATTGTACTTTTGAAATAAAGTAAACTGCATTTGTGATTTATTTCATAGAAAAAAAGAATTTTCTACAGTTATAATATTATTTTTATGTCTTGTAGATTATTTACCAGGGTATTCTATATGACTTAGCTTAGAACATGCCCAACCAATTACGTATGCAATAGAATTCTCTTCGTGTACTTCCAACTGTATGAATGCAATGTTCATGATTTATTGTTATCAAATATGGAGTTCATTCATCAGTTAATGAATAATCATTTTATAGATTTTTTAATTTTATATTAAACTCTTGTTTATTCTATTTAGGTACTACACTACTACAAATCATTACATTTGATTAAACATTTTCAAGCTTCTATTTCACACAATTCCCAAATGCATGTGGTACCAGAAGTTGTGCTTTATATAATAGCATATTAGGTATTATAAAAATATCAATTTGCTGGCAAACCTTTTATACTCAGATTCGTTTTTCATCATTTACAGTAATTTAAAAATTCAATATAGTACCAAGGTATGATTGATACTTACAAATTAAATAGTAATTGTAACTAAATTTTAGTTATATAATATTTATGTTAAGAATGTAACTTTTTGGATAGTTAATATTTTGTTTTATTTTCAATGATCTTAGTTTGATAAATTATAATGATATTTAATTAACACTTTAAATAAAATGAATTGGTTTTTAAAATTTAATGCGGGAAAAAGTAACTAGTAATTTAAGGAATTGCTTTGATTAATATTTATAACCAAATTAGTAATTACTTTCAATAAAGATATTTCAATGACCTTTGACCATGATATATTACTATTAACTAGTTATTAATTTTGACATAGTAACTTTTACACTAAGTTACCTACTTTACTACCCAACATTGGTAAAACCCTTGAAGACAGGTCACACTATATTATTGTAATGGATTAATTTTATAAACATTAATATTAACAACTTACTATTTATCATTTGTAGGAATTTTATTGTGAAAAAATACAATTTATAATAATGACAAAATGCAATTCAATTAACTTGCAATTGAATGAAGTTGATATTTTTCTTGAGTTTAACTATTAAAAAAACACAATATAATTAAAAACATTGTTATAGAAAATAAATAATTAAATAATAATACTTTTGTAGGCGATCGATATGAGTTCTACATAAAGGGCACCCTTCATTCCCCTCTTGCATCCACCTCCGAATGCATCTTCTGCAAAATTTATGTTTTCAAGGAATGGTAATTATATTGCTTATTGCTTGGCAGCAAATTATGCATATTTCAATAACTGAAAAATAAATATTTTTTAAAAAAATCCATAGATGCAATTTAATTTAATTTTTCATACTTTCGGTTCCATCTAGTTCCTGTGTCTCAATATCAATCTCAAGTTCTAAAAATATAAAATACATTCTACTAGTTAATAAATCAAAAATAAAATGTTGTGTATAATTTTTATATGATATTACATAATTAATTTTGTTTATGTGCATCAAATCACAGGTGCCAGGTATTATAATGAATAATATAATTTTATTAGGTGACAGGTTACTAAATTGTATTTATTTAAATTAATTAATATATTACTAGAGCGCGGACTTTTATGCATTTAAAAGTATCGAAATATGTCATATAATATGCAGTAAAAATCATGAAAATATGCAAAAAATATGCAGTCAAAATTATGAAAATATGTAAAATATATGCAAGAAATTTTTATTGATTTAAAATTTACAATATAATTTATAATAATTAATTACTTAAATACTTTATAAAATTTAGGGAATTTTCTGAACTTAATTTATTTTTAAAATTGTATTTATTATTAAAATGAATAATCATATGCATTTCAAGTTTTTCTTCTGTGAAGCTGTGTCATTTATCGGTTAACATATTTTTAAAGACTGAGAACGAACGTTCGACGTGAACTAAAGTTATTGGAGCATATTTGAAGCAACTTAGTATTGCCGGGTCTTGATAAAGATCTTCAAGCCAAAATATTTTTTATATTTTCGCTTCAATATGCAATTAATTTTTAATTTTGCCAAAATATGCAAAAATATGCAATAATCTTTAAATATGCAGAAATATGCAAAAAAAAATGTCACCATTAGCTTCAAATTATGATGATTCGTGGAGATAACTGACAAAAATCCAAAAATATTAAAAGGAAAAAATATGCAATTGCATAGAAATCCGCGCTCTATATATTACCATTCTCAGCATCAAGTTCTGCATAGAATTCAGCCCAGGCTGCAGCTACATTTAGCCGTGGTGATGTTGATGCAGATGCAGCTGCAGCTGCTTCTGGTGGTGGAGGTGACGGCGATCGTGCTGGTGCTGCTCCTTGTAGTGGCGGAGGTGACAATGATGCTACTGATGCTTCAGATGGCGGTGGTGGTGCTGCTGCTTCGGGTGGTGGTGGTGGTGGTGGTGCTGCTGCCGCTGTTTCAGGCGGTGGTGGTGGTAGTGCTACCGGAACTCTGTCGTGATCCAATGCCACATGCTGCGCCCAATTCTGTTGCCGTCGCTCATAAGCGGTGGTGAAATGTGCAGATCTGCATAAAAATTGCCACATGGTTATTAAACCCAACGAATATTCATTGCTTGAATTTTGTATTCTATTTAAATTCATTAATACGCCAGATCTTTGATTTCTTGTCGGCCGCAAATTATTAGAAAGTTGAGACATAGTAATGTGACTGCTTTTGCTTAGTTGACAAAGGTGATCTAGAATACATTTTAAAGATTAATCTGTTAGTATCTATACCCTATAAATTTTCATAGAAATATTATAGTAATATGCTTACCTAAAAATATCCACAAGTTTGGATGAATTACGTTAAACTTGATTCGTAATTGGTTGTGGAAACTTTCCACGCAGTTATTTGTTCGCCTTGGTAGACCATTTACAGATAAAATATCAACTCCAACTTGTCTAAGCCAAAAACTAAAAAAAAGTTTTAAATAATAAGTAACAGTAATGATAATGAAAATAAATAAATACCAATGTGGCAATGTATGTAATAAAATAATTTGTCTTAAAGCTCTTAGAAATAATACAAATTTAAACATTTTTTAATGTATGCTTACTTTTGATAATAATCAAAAAGACCAACCATTGGCACTTTATGGTTAATTGCATATGTCCTCACCAAATCAAATGCTCTTTGAATATCAATTGGTGGCAATAATGGTAGGGCAACATAGGCGTGCGCAGACTTTTTGCGCAGGGGATGCCAATATATTTAAAAATAACTCAATTTGTATTATCTCCCTTCAAAAACACACAAATCAGAATTTTTTTTTTTATTGTATTACATTTACGATTTACATAACTACAAAGTTCTCAAAATAATAGTATAATAGTAAAATAATAATGTTAAATATATATTATAGTCAATATAAGTAAAAATATAATTTAAACTTTGCATTTCATAACTAATTTAATTAATTTAATTTAATTAATACTTTATTATAATTCTAATCTTCGGTCAAAAGGATGCAAATGTTTAAATTCATCAATTACTTCGTTATAATTTATCTCTGATGCTAGTTCTTGTTCTACAAATATCAACATCATTGCATCTAATCTTTCTTGCGACATGCGGCTTCTTAATTTTGTTTTTACCAAACTTAATTTGGAAAAAGCTCTTTCGCAAGAGCAACTTGTCACAGGAATGGTAGTAAAAAGTTTCAACGCTTTATTTACATTAACAAAATTTTTACTA
This sequence comes from Schizaphis graminum, assembly GCA_020882235.1. Lineage (NCBI taxonomy): Eukaryota > Metazoa > Arthropoda > Insecta > Hemiptera > Aphididae > Schizaphis > Schizaphis graminum. Next base: position 31,073,400 of record CM037035.1, on the reverse strand, counting down.
ATTGATAATTTTTCTAACCACTGATGAATTGTTTTGTTTGATGGTCCTGCTACAAAATCGGGCAAAGAACGTAGAAGTCTTAATTCACCTTCTAATTCGTCACTATTAAGTACAAACTTCCGTGAAATTAATTCAATGCCAAATTCTTCAGTTTTTAGTTCTACTAAACGACCAATTGCACCAATTAAATTTAATGTTTCCTGATTAAATCGATTTTCAAGACCGTTAAACAAATCATCTAATACAGTGAAGTAAACATGGCATTTCATCTCACTTTTTTTATCCAAGTTGGTATGTTGTGTTTTCATATCATCAATTTTTGTAGCAATCTTCCTATTTTTCACAGGTGGTATCTCAATATTAAATCCATTACAAACAGTAAGAACTTTTTCATAAAGTTTAGAATAGTTATCTTCGTCGTTTCTTAACTCACTAATAGATTTTTTCAATGCATTTACAATAGATACTGCATCTAATAAATTCAAGTTGGGTGCTTGTAATTGAGCACTGACAATTTGGATTTGTATTAATATAGGTTTTAACATATATAATGCAAAAATAAAGTTGAAACTTTTCATTTGATAGATAAGACCATTTGCTTTAGCCCTCACCTCTGAATATTTAGTGTTTTCAGAAATTTCTTCAAGACACTGAATAACAGAAGAAAAGTTTTTTTCTACAGCTGTAACAGCTTCCGCACGACATGCCCATCTAGTTGTTGAAAGTGTTTTGAGAGTTTTCAATCTGGAATTTGTTTCATTAACAATTTTTTCAAAAACAGCATGCCTCACTGGACTCCCTTCAATGAAACTGTAAATTAGCTGGACACATCCAAAAAAATCAAAAACAACCCGGTTTTTATTCCCTAAGCTATCAACCAATACCAGATTTAGGCAATGGCCATAGCAGTGAACATACATTGCAGATGGATTGATTTCTTTGACTTTAGACTGTACACTATTAAATTTTCCACTCATAGCTGAAGCTCCATCAAAACATACAGCTATAACCGATGTCCAATTGATATTTAACTGCGCAATTTTGTTTGTTAAGCTATTAAATATTGTATTAGCATCTACTGCAGTCAAACGTTGAATACCAATTAATTGCTCAACGGGCTTACATAAATCTTCATCAAAGTAGCGTACAGCCACAGCCATCTGTTCATGTTGTCCCACGTCACTAGTTTCGTCGGCCATTAGCGTGACGAGACGATTGTTTATTTTTTTTTCAATACTACGTTTCATTACATTGTTGATAGAAGTCAATAAATCATTTTGTATATGGTTGCTCAAGTACTTAGCATTTTGCGGCCCTTTTTCTAAATGTTTTTGCAAAGTTAAATCATATTTTTTTTAAATGTTCACAATATCTAAAAATAAACCCTTACACACATCTGAACTTTTTTCTAAGTGCCCTCTAAATGGTTTGCCACTTTTAGCTAAACACAAAGTAATATCTATCAATCGATGCATGATGTTACGATTGTGCAAACGCTGCTTTTCTCTTTCACTAATAGATACTAATCTAAATTCATCCAAGGTAATATCAATTGGTTTACAATTTGAAAAGTTATGATACGCTGTCATGCTAAAATTATGGGAGATTGAATTTTGGTGTTTTTTAAATTTTGTAGTAGAAGTACTCCAATTTTTAAAACCTTTTTGTGAAAAAGCAAAGTCTACTTGTCCGGCATTTAACCCTGGAGCTGTATTAAACATCCGACATACGAAACAAAATGCTCTGTCAAGTTTCACACTATATTCTAACCAGCTAAAATCATCATACCAGGAACTTTGGAAACTCCGTGCTCTATTTCTAAACTGTGTCCTGGGATACATTTTTAATTTTGGTTGGAATGCCCCTTTAAGTATTCGCTCTTTTCGTTCTAACTGAAGAGATGGTATTGGGTTTACAGGATCATCAGGATCACATAGTGAATCTAATTAGATTAGAAGAAAATACATTGTAAATGTGAATTCAAAGATTAAAATACTCACAATATGTATTTATTAGTTATTACTGTTAGTACACATAGCGTTATAATAATTATTATTATTATACAATGTTTAGACATAAATGTTAGAATTAATTATTAATGCAAATAAATATTTATGTAACAATCTAACAGTGAACACTTAATATACAATTAATACACTCAATGCTAATTATAATTACCTACTAATTAATATTATTACAATTATTCATACAACAGTTATTAACTAAATATTTATAATATGAACATATTTATAAAATATATTTCATTTATACAATCACATTATGACACTGAAATATTCAATACAAATATCCAACACAGATCACAGGCAATATTGTTTGATGTTGTATTAATACTAAAATACCTAGTGGTACTGGTACATTAACAGTATTTGACCAATTATCATGATTCGTTTTGGCCGTTTTGGGTTGCTCGACAATAACTTTAGTATTCTGTGCAAATGGTACCGGATCGTCTGGATCAATGTTACCTAAATTAATAAATATTATCAGCTTACAAGTTTCAACTAAGTTTAAGTATAAGTATGAGTATATGTTATATAAGTATAAATATAAGTATTATTGAATAAAATACCTGATGAATCAATAATAGTAGTTGACCAATTATCATGATTCGTTTTGGGTTGCTCAACAATAACTTTATTATTCTGTGCAAATGGTACCGGATCATCTGGATCAATGTTGACTAAATTAATTTAAATTATAAATATTAGTTCATAGTTTACAAGCTTAAACTAAAACAAAGAAACACCTCACACAATATAAACTCTAACGTTTAAAATATCAACTTACCAGAATACAGTTTTAATGATTTTGGTTTGAAAAAATCATGCATAGTTTTCATTTTTTTGTTTTGGTTTCTATTCATATTCGTATTCTAATATTATAATTTACAACGCAATTAAGTATAAATAATTAATATTATTGAAATTTGAAATATTTAATAGGTAAAATAAAATTTAAAACTGTAAAAGAAAAATAACAGCGAATGGCCGAATGATGGCGAATATAAAACAATTAAACAACTCTATTCATCTAGAGTCTAGACAGTAGTCAGTAGTTTATATTTTGTATCCGTGGTTCAAACAAAACGGTTGTGATAACAATTATGATAATTGATAATATTGATAGTTTTCGCTCGAACGATGTAGTTATCAGACTGCTTTATGGTTATTGGTTAGCTTACTTCATGGTTACGACGGTTACGTGACTGGCGTCGCGGTGATATCGTTAGATTATCCCAACTTCTATTATCAATGGAAATGTACTTGATAAAAAAAAAAGTAAAATACGTAGCCTGAACTGTCAAAAATTACTACACTGATTTCTGTTTATAAAAACGTTTATGAACTCCTAACTAAAAAGTAAAAAATAAAATAAGCTAACTCTGCAAACCCGCAGGGGATGCCATGGCATACCCGGCATCCCCCCTGCGCACGCCTATGTAGGGCAAATAACATCCTCAATGCTTTTGAAGCAAATTCATTTGCATTGGTCAAGTTCAAATATCCTTTTTTTTTCATGTTTTTCCAGACTGCCTTTAAAGAAATGAGGTATGTAAACATAGTATTAATTATTTTTTATAGTTAATAATTCTATTAATCAACCTACTTGGTTATGGTGAAACCAACAACCCACAGTGCGTGCATTTGGAAAAAAAAGGACAGCGTGTCTCTGAGTGCCATCTCATAATCCGTGATTATGATCGACGGATTCAAGTTAGTTAGAAGATTTGTTTTTAAAAAATTGAAAATGCTGTTGTATAAGTTTCTCGATTTGCATTCCATTAAACTATATACAATTGGTATGGACTAGATAGAAAATAAATAAGTACATCAAATATTAAATAATAATAAAACTAATCCGTATTATTTAGTCAAATTTCTAATTATTTTTTAATTTGCAGTTATCTAGTGTATTTTGGTAATAAAATATTAAGCTATAAGATACTAAAAGCTATAATATACTAAAATAACATACATGGTTCTCAATCAAACAATGGATACTCAGCATTTGCCTTCCCATGTTTTGAGGAACTACTTTGAATGTTGCATCGACATGTATTTCTTGAACATTTTTGTCCAAGACTAATTGTATTAAATTTGTGCATCCAAAAATTATAGCTCCGCGGCCATCGACGTCCCGAACACAACTCTTAAACATAGTCTCACCACAACAAATATACTGGTTTAAATTGTTCGTTGTAAAATGACTGGCCAAGTCGGCCAATGAAGTTGGCAGTGGTGGCAGTGACGATCTCCTCGCTAATCGCATTACACTTTCTGCCTTAGAATAAGGATAAAGTCCAGCTGCTTCAGGATTTCTATAAAAAAAAAATTAGTTGTTTTAAAATAAGCTTTCAGTATTTTAAATATTTGTATATGTATTATTTCTTTTGACACTTTGCAAAATTGTATTCATATTCATACTCAATACACTTTTCTTAGACTTTGTCATTAAATTTAAATATATTTTTATTTTAATACTAATATTAATTTAAAATTATATTTTTATATTTTATAAAGAATAAGACATATTATAGTAATTAGTATTAACTTATTTTTGAAAATACCTATATAGTATATAAAAATAAATAATGATTATTTTAGAAGTATAATATTATAGATTTAATAATTATTATTTACCTCCTAGCTTCATCGTCGTAAATCATTTTGAACAAAATGTTTTCCGAACAGGCTCTTCTTTTTAGTGTATCCCTGAACATTTTTATTACTGTTTCGTGTCCATTTTGACGTAAATGTCCATTGTGCGGTTTTATTTGAACAATTGTTTTACTGATCCCTTACAGTAATAGCCACCCCGCCTTGCACATCTGTAGTATCTGTAATAATATTATATTAGTTACACATTTTTATGTTCAGTAAAACCTTATTAATCCGGACAGTCGTTTATAATACGTACCTAAATTACGCTAGTTTATGGCGTTTATGCCATAGATTTAAAATAAACTACTACTATATGTATGTGTATGGTTATAATACGATTATGCACTATTTTAGATTCTGAACGAAGTGAAGAATGTATTGATTTTACTATGATGTGTGTTTTTTTTTTGTCTGACGACAACATTTGGAGCAGTAATATAATGCTCTGATTTTTGACTTCAGCCACTCTTTGAATAAGAAAATTCATCTAGTTGGTACTTTGGGGGGTCAAAAGCAAACATTTTCAAATATTTTTCAAAAAAATCGAGAAAAACAAAAAAAAAGTGACAGAAAAATGGCAATTTTACGAAAAACCACTTTTCGACAAAATCGATTTTTTGATTTTGCTGTAACTCAAAAACGAATTATTGTAAATACTTGAAATTTTCACCAAATGTTTATATTATGGTTATCTATTTACAGTTAAATTTTCAAAATATTTTGACCATTTTTAAGCTACTTATAGACAATTGAAATTTTCGACTTTTCTAATTTTTTTTTCTTCAAATGCTGATAAAAATTTTTGGGTGGCCAGAAAATCTTGAAAATTTAATACAAGGTTTCTTATAAGTTGTTCTTAAAGTGATAATAAAAAATCCGAAATCGTTAATCACAATTTTTTTATAAGTGCTTAAAGTTCGAATTTATACGAAATATGTCAAAATTTAAATTAAATTTCATACGCTCATAATGCGTATGTTGGCCAAATACTTTTTTTTATTAATAAACAGATACTATAAAGTAACTATAGTAACTATACTATTTGTTTTAAAATAGAATATCTGAATATATGACAATATTTAAATATAATATATCCTAAACTGATAAATCATCTTCGTTCAGAATCATTTTTGGTATACAATGATACCTATCATTGCATTCAAATTTAACCTACCCTAGTCCGAGGTCCACCCCACCCCCTAATATACAGCAGAGCGATACCCACTTCCCCTCTTTTTTTTAGGTTTAATATTGTTATTTGTATTAATATTAGATTATATATTATTAATATTAAATTCAAAAAAATTTTCTTAAATTTATAATTTACGATTTTTGGTTATTTTGTTTAATTCGGACAACCTATATAAACGCCAAATAAGTCCGAATTTATGAGATTTTTGGTCCAAGTATACTATAACTATAGTATTACTAATTACTATATTATGCTTCAATATACTTTTGAAATTTTGACTACATATATACTCCATACTAATAAAACCATATTTTTTACTCTATACAATTCTACATTATTTGTTACTTAACTTACAGTGGCGGCCAAGGCCGTCCTTAGGATTTGCGAGGCCCAGGGCGAAAATACTTGTACATATTTTAGGTATTATATATTTATATCTATCTATTTTATAAATAAATTATAATAATAATATGTTTATACAGGGTGATTGATTAAGCGTAAAACACTCATTATTTCAAAAAGTATTCATGTTTTTGAAAACATTTTTTTACATAGTTTTATGTCGTTAAAAATACTACGTTTTTATTAAAAAATTATATTTTTAAATATTTTTTATCCTTATATTTTTTTAAGTTTTTTACTTTTTTGAATGACAACATAGAGTTTTAATTTCGTATTCCAAAGCAGAATAATTTTCTGAGTATTTTGATACATAAAAATCGAATTTAGGGCGAGTATTTTATGAGTTATACGTATTTATAGTTTAATGTTTTCAAAAACATGAATACTTTTTGAAATAAAGAGTGTTTTACGCTTAATCAATCACCTCGTAGATTCTAATGATTCTATAAACATATAATGAAATCAATAATTCTTATCACACAAAAAATTTGGTAGGTACCTCCCTAATTATAATTAAAAAATGAAAGTTTTTTTTTATAAAATATTATAGCCTAGGTATTTAAAATAAAATAATTTTATATAGTAGACTCAAATACCATGTTTTTCTTTATTTACTCATATTATATAATTCATTAATTGCCCCTTAAAGATATTTATACAAATTTATTAAATCTATTATTATCTACTACTAATATGTAGATAATAACAATTCGACGAAAAGGACGGTCCGTAGCTGCTGCCTGTTACCCGCATCACCAAGGCTGATGTGTTACGATTACGAAAATATTGTATTATCGATATTCCAACTTTTACGTTGAACCAACTTCGTTATTTTTATATAATATTTTTTCATATTTACAAATTTGGTATATAAAACATACAATTTAAATACTACGAAAAAAAACAATTAAAAAAAACGCGAGGCCCCAAATTTAAGCAAAAAGCGCGAGGTCCAGGGCCTGGGCCCTGCTTGCCCCCCCTAAGGACGGCCCTGGTGGCGGCCCAAGGCACGGGCGAACCGGGCAGTCGCCCGGGGCGCCGGAAGCGCATTTATAAATGCTCAAAAAACTGTAAAATATTTTAGTAAAAAAAATTTTAAATAATAACTGTGTGTAATAATTACATTTTTCTATAATAATAAATTGTTATATTTTTAAGGGCGCCTATAAAAAATTTGCCTGGGGCGCATAATATCTTGGGCCAGCACTGTTTATTACTTACATATACTTTTATAAACAATATAGTTATTTACTTTTTGGATCTTAAAATTTAAATACTAATAAAAGAAAATTAACTCAATACGCAATTATAAATTATATTTTCAGAAATATTATGTACATTAAACATACTAGATTGGACTTGCATAAAATTTATCGCTAAAGTAGTGATTGGCATAATATTAATATAATTAAAATTTTGTTTTAACGGAATTTAATATTATTTTTAAATTATTACTTAAGTATAAAATAATAATATTAAGTAAAATATTTTATTGAGATAAGTCATGCAAATACCTTACAACATAAAGATATAAATCAAGCACCCATGTCAAAATATACGCAACCCATTACCCATGGTCCGTATGAAATACTATGTCTACCTACTATAAATGTCTAACATTTTAGATTCTGAACGGAGTGATGAGTGCATTGATTTTACAATGATGTGTGTGTTTTTTTTGTTTTGTTTTGTTTTTTTTTTTTTTGTGTGTGTCTGACGACAACATTTCACATTTGGAGTAGTAATATTGCTTCGATTTTTGACTTCAGCCCCTCTTTGAAAAGGAAATTAAATCTAGTTGATACTTTTATTAATTATTATTAGAGTTAAATTATGTGTAATGTATGTAAAAATTTGTTTGGTAATTTATCGGTATAATATGTACTATAATAATTACGGTAAAAACGCTGAAGATGGTAAATTTCTATGAAAAATAAATTTACGCTAGTTCCTTAGGTATTGAGTTATCTAAATTAATATTATTCATGATTTTAATGAATAAAATTATTATTCTTTACTACAATTATTCAGAATAAAAAATTATTCTTTATTCATAAGTAAATAAGTTATTCGTGCTTTTATTTTTTAGTCATTATTTTGATTTTTTTTTGCCCAACATTGCTTTAACCTAAGATGACTAAATAAATTAAATGCAATTGCATATACCTACTCACATAGTCACGTTACACATTTTTTTACTCCCAAATTGTCGTAAATGAATCCTTCATGTTCCATAACTACTTAATTTAAAAATATATTGACTGATGTCTACTAGATAATTTATAATAACAGTACTATAGTAGGTACCCAAGTGTAGTAGTCAGTGGTGGCTCGTGGGTGTTGACATTGATTATAGAATAGACAGATAGCCCATACAATGTTAATATTTGGTGACTATACGTAGGATGCAGCCACTATGGAGCGCTATATAACTGTCTCAAGAAATCGCCTCACGTTTTCATAATATATAAAAATAAAGATTAATATATAATATTATAATTTAAAAATAACTAATTTATGGAGTTATTTTATGAATAAAATCCATGCGCCTGTTTTTTGTAGGTTAAAAAATGTTCGATGACTTAGTCGCAGGCCGCAGTAGAAAATAGAAATGAAAATAATATTATAATAATATGAAATAATAATATATAATTATATCACGGACGACGCTACCAGTCGTCAAAAACGCGTATATAAGACCGCAGTTCAATTGTACACGCATGTACAATGACACGATTGTCATTTATGAGACTTCGTTTATTATTTATTATAATTTATAATATAGATGATAATAATATTATTAGTGATGGGAGAGTGGTCACTTTCATTTATTTTCATAAGGTTTAAGAATAAAACAATAAAATTAAATTAATATAATAATATCGTATATTTATTGTTGTTCTGCGCGCCCGGCCCAACTCGGCGAAAGGGTGCAGACTGACTATACTGCTGATAGACATCAGACATCAGACTTATATTCTATACTTTACTCTATGCATCAGACATACTAAAAAAACATATTATAATTATTAATCGATCTCTATTGTTACTTGTCGTCGTGGTCGGTCCGAATCGTCGGCCGACGCACGCCGACAACGTACACAAAATAATATAATAAAAATAGATCGGTTTATAAAAAAGGTCGCCGTGCGTTGTGCAGACCACGGCGATAACACAAAATAATAAAAAACATAATAATAATAATATTTAAAATCACTACATTAGTATATTAATAATTTGTGTTTAAAATAATAAAAATGTTTAAAGATAATAATCGACAATAGTACAATAGCGATTAGCAACCGACAACGACGAGCGTATACAGTTAATTTTAAAAATTAACACTAATATTTTACTGTATGGACGACGCTGCCGATCGTCCAAATCCCGCAATAAGATCGCAGCTTAAACGTACCCGCACGCACACGATTGCAGTGCCATCGGTTATAATGTACGTATTCAGAATAACGTCTGGACGACGCTGCTGGTCGTCCAGACTCCAGACACTGCTCGTGTGTGCATGCGTATCAGCGTACCCATATGCTCCTGGTATCTAAGGGAAACAAATTTAATGTTCGCATACGACAAAATATACTAGAAATTTAAAAAGCGGGTAAGTAGGTATCGCTCTGCTGTATATTAGGGGGTGGGGTGGACCTCAGACTATGGTAGGTTAAATTTGAATGCAATGATAGGTATCATTGTATACGAAAAACGATTCTGAACGAAGATGATTTGTCAGTTTAGGATATATTATATTTAAATATTGTCAAATATTCTATTTTGAAACAAATAGTATAGTTTTTATATTATGTTACTATGGTTACTATGGCCAACATTCGCATTATGAGCGTATGAAATTTAATTTAAATTTTGACATATTTCGTATAAATTCGAACTTTAAACACTTATAAAAAAAAATTGTGACTAACGATTTCGGATTTTTTTTTATCACTTTAAGAACAACTTATAAGAAACCTTGTATTAAATTTTAAAGATTTTCTGGCCACCCAAAAAATTTTTATCGGCATTTGAAGAAAAAAAAACTTAGAAAAGTCGAAAATTTCAATTGTCTATTAGTAGCTTAAAAATGGTCAAAATATTTTTAAAATTTAACTGTAAAGAGATAACCATAATATAAACATTTGGTGAAAATTTCAAGTATTTACAATAATTCGTTTTTGAGTTACAGCAAAATCAAAAAATCGATTTTGTCGAAAAGTGGTTTTTCCGTAAAATTTCCATTTTTCTGTCATTTTTTTTTGTTTTTCTCGATTTTTTTGAAAACTATTAGAAAATTTTAATTTTGACCCCCCTAAAGTACCAACTAGATTCAATTCCCTACTCAAAGAGGGGCTGAAGTCAAAAATCGGAGCATTATTACTGCTCCAAATGTTGGAGTCAGACACAAAAAAAAAAAAAACACACATCATAGTAAATGCAATACATTCATCACTTCGTTCAGAATCTAAAACTAATGGTTAACACTCAACATAAAATAGATACATTTAATGATAGTTATAATTAATAAATATACTTTGTTTTTACATTTATAATAGTATACCTATATGCAACTGCGTGTAACTACTTAGGTAGCCTGGGTTTTTAAAACTGAATATAAATATCAGTACATATAAAACATACATAAAAAACAAATTATTATTATAACAATTATTACAAACCATCAAAATAATTATTATATTAGTTATAAATTAAATGTTTAAATAGATACAATGAATCTATAAATACCATATAATATGATATAACAATGAACACAAACCAAATTGTTTTTAAATTTAAAATTGTGTATATTAATATTTAAATACTTGATGATACATTAGTAATTACTAAGGCCCGGATTTAAATGCAAAGTGCATATTTTTTTGGTTGATCTTACACAATGCTTTCTAGGTACATAATTCGTTTCACGAAACGAGGGTTTCAAAGTCACAAATTTTATTTTGCATTTTATTCCATACATTGACGTTTTTCAGTTTCGGAGCATTTTTAGCATTATTGGGTCATTTTATTGGTTTTTAATGCATATTTGTTCAATATACGATAAAATTTAGTCTATTCAAAATATTATCTAAAAATAAATCGTACAGAAATATCAGAATAATTAACTACATAATTGTCACATGAAAATTGCTCCTATTACATCCGTGGACGTCGAAAGGAGCTTTTCCACGTACAAAAATATTCTTTCAGATATAATAGAAGATCTTTGGTGTTTGGACATATTAAACAATATATATTATTGTTCAATGCAATGCTCAAAATTTAGTAAGTACAATAGGCTTACTTAGAATTTTATTTTACATACATTTTAGTATGTTTAGAAATTTAGAATAAATAACATTTCGCAAAAACATATGCGTGTCAGCACTCAGCATCAAGTCAGCATTTCAAATTTTCAGTTTTTTTTTTTTATTAATAAAATAATAAATAATTATTATAGCTCATTTATAAATTACAAATTGAATAAAAAAAAACGACATTTTAAGGTCATTTATTCATTTTAAAGATCATTTTTGTGATATAAATACATTTTTAAGGACATTTTTTGCTATTTTTTAGAGCATATTTGTATGGTTTTTGGTTTTAAATGCATTTAAATCCGGGCCCTAGTAATAACTGAAGATGAAGATATATTTATTTCTGATTCTTCAGCATAAAGAGTATGAAGAGTATTTTACGAGTGTGTGTTATCATTCACAGATATTTTGTTTAGTATAGAAAAAAAAAATAATAATTATATTTTTTGAAGTTAGGAAACCAAGATTTAAGGAATTATGTATTAATACAAGTACGATTCGCAGGAGGGGCAGTTGCCTACTCTACCGCCCCCGTAGTACCACCTATGATTGCGCATGAAATTGTATGCAACTTTGTAAAATTTAATTATTTTGCCATTTTGGCATTTTCACCATACACCTAATAAATATCCATTATCCAGTACATACGCACAGTTCTATAATAATAAGTAAAAAATATTAATGATTCAATAAAAAATTACATAATTTTTTTATAATTAGTTATCATAAAAAATATTGGTGAACTTTTTTCTGCTGTATAGTTAAAAATTCAATGATTAATAATATACATACTTACTTTAATAATATATATTATAATACCTATTATATTATTAGAAGTTTCTGCATTTGGTGGGTTTTAAAGAGAGATTCAAAAACTTAATAAGATTTTTATATATATTAATTTGTATATTGTTGTTATTATTATTATTGTTTTTGATATTAATAAATATTAGTATTATTATTATTAAAAAGCGGATAAGTGAATATCGCTCTGCTATACATTAGGGGGTGGGGACGTGGGGTGGACCTCGGACTATGGACACTATGGTAGGTTAAATTTGAATGCAATGATATAGGTATCATTATATATTATATTTAAATATTGTTATATATTCAATTTTGAAAAAAATTCAAATATTTAAGTAAAAGTTTCAAGATCTTACGTTAAGTAATTTTTTAAAAATAACAAAAATCGAAAACTATTTAGTACCTAAAACGTTATTTTACATGTGTATTTTTGATTTCAAATTAAAATTAAAACTTTAAACACTTGTAAAATTATATTATAAAACATAAATATGTTAGTCGATTAAGTCATTAGCCATTATAGGACGCTTTAATTTTTTTAATTAGCTACTTACTTCTTACATCTTATCATTAGTCACCCACACTGGCCACACTATTAAAATAGATTAACTTAAATTTTAATGTAATTTTTCAATGTTGTAAGTAATTATGACTTATAATTTGTTTTTTGTAAATATATAGGTATACCTACAATCTTATTTATCGTACCACTATAAATTATGATTTAATTCTCTACGTCTACAATATTGTAATAATTAACATTATTTATTTGAGATAGGTCGTTAACATGTTACTATTATTACTAATATTGTGATGTTGGAAGGAATAAATAAAAAAGATGACGACAAGCATTATTTAGAAGTTTTAAATAGCCATAAAGGAATAGGCGCTAATAGCGTTTAAAATTTGGGGGGGATGAAGCTCTACTATAAATTCTTATAATTACTATTTATTATTATTCAGGTTCCCAGGTAAAGAAAATATTTTAGGAAAATGGTTGAATTTCATAAATGAAAATGGTTTAAATACAAAGGATATCAGTATATCACTAAGAACAGTTTATTATGTTCTGCTCATTTAAAATGAGTCATTTTGATTTAGAATGTTTGATTTTTAATCAAAATCAAAACATGATGATTTTAAAAAACAACTGCTGTTCCAACTTGTATTGTTGAAAGAGTGAAAAATGTAAGTTATGGTTTTATTGTATATACAAAAAATTCCTAAACATATTAAGTTTTTATATTATATTATTGCATTTTAGCCAATATTTATCCAGAACTAGTAAAAGCTATCCTGCCAAGTGCTTCAAACACTGATGTGCCTAGTACAAGTGACAACCGTGATTTGTTTGAAAGGACTGAAGTCAAGGTGAATAACATATTTCAATTATTACACATACCTAAATCAAATCAATTATGTTTTGTTATATTAATAAACTATTTTCTGTCACATTTTTAGGTGTGAAATTGGTTAGGGGAACGTGGGGGAATAGCGGTCAGTGGGTAATACCGGTCAGTGACATATCTCATGAAATATGATAGCTGAAATTTAGATTTTAACGTTATTTGATAAGTGTTGTTATCAAAACCTAATACCAGATGTCTCAAAATTATAAACACAATTTTTCCCACCAAAAGTTTGTTATCAATTTTATTATCACTTTTGATCTAATATTTTTCAAAATCGAAAATCATCTGAAAGAAAGAGTTTTAATTTTTTTTCTACATTAATGGTTGTATTTATCTCTAAATATTATGAGGATTGCAATTATGTGATCATGGTTCACCTAAATAATATGGTTTTTAAGTAAATGCATGTATTTAAAAGTAACTATGAAAGGGGTATTACCGGCCAAATGTGATGGGGTAACTGCGGTCAAATTTTGTTCACTTTTGGTACCTAAGATATATTTTTTTATACTTTTAAAATTTATTAATACAAAAATTACACATTTCTAATGCATTTTAGTAATTCTTAATATTGATAAATATCTCTGTACAGATGACATCATATTTTTATCATAATTTGTAAGATTTTTAGAAATTTATATTTTGTCCTTTACTTTTACATGTATTTTTGTGTGACCGGTATTACCCCACTATATGGGTAATGCCGGTCATTTGCAATTTTTTTAAAAATGAAAAAAAAAATATTACACTTAACTTTAAAAATTTGAAACTTATATATGTAGTAGCTAACAACTTTGTAGTTCTAATGTTAGCAATAGTAAAATATTTGGTTCATTATTACCGGAGATACACAAACTCCCGCTTAGGTGGCCGCCATTCCCCCATCTTCCCCTACAAACTGCCATTTCATTTTCTATCCTAAATGTGTGGAAAACATTTTGAAAAAAATCTGGGCATGAACAACCAAAAGAATCAATGGATATAATATGTACAAAATAAATACATATTATAATTGCTATCAGAAACACACAACTTGAGGTATTTCTTATCAAAATTCTGATTGGTATTCATCAACACTAATCAGTCATTAAATAAACCTGTTGTGCATGAATTATATACAGCTTAAATTAGTAAGTATTGATATCACAACAATTAATAGTATATTATTCATTTTATTTTTGTTTCCAGTTAAGCATTTAAATATTTGTTCCACACAACAATATGGCTTTGGAAAAATTATTTGGACAAAAAGTATCCTCTAAAGAAATTCTATGTGCTATTTTAAAATCATTTGAATTGTATTTATTTTATTAGGTAAAATTAAACTCAGTGGTGGATCGAGGTGGAAAAGCCTACTGGCCTACAATATTGTAGGTGGACATTTGACATTTTACCACATTCGGAGGAGCAATTATTATATTTTTATCAAACATAGCTATGGCCCATGGAAAGTAATAAATTATTTAATGGATCTTTTTATAAGTCAGTTCCATATCCATAAAATATATTTATCTTTTTTAAAATTTAAATTTAAAACAAACCGATTTTTAATGTTTACTATCATGTCGGTCTATAAAGCCATTTATAAATGTCCTAAATCCTAATCCATATTTTGTAAATCAGTATTCATAGCTTAAATCAAACTTTTATCCCCCAATTGGTTTATTATTCTTTTTACTCGAGTAATATGTTACTAGTTATAGTAACAAGACAAGTTATAAGAAGTATTTATGAATAATTTAAGTCACTTTTTGGCAGTAATTGACTACTCTTAACTATTTTTGTCCATTAAATGTTAATTTATTCATATTTTTGTAATTAATTGCATAGAACCTTGATGTTTTTTAATATATTATCCAAAATTATAACCGCTAACCTATGGTTACAAAGTGTTAATCTTTTTAAATACTGATTTAGATTATCTGTGTATCAAATTTTCACAAATTATTCTAATCAAACTTTTATTTCAGAAATGTAACTTCATCAAAATTTTGTTTTGGGAAGGTTGACATCTATGATGACCACATTCATTGTACCTTTTATATTGGATTGATCATTGTTGTAGCGTCAAGTGAGTTTTTTTTTTAAATATTAAATATAAATTAAACAAATCAAAACACTAAATGCCTACCCACTTTGAAATATCAGACTGCGGACTGTCAGTTATGCAGATGTATGAAATGCATGACTGGTGTGGTTACAAATTGTGTTTTAAAAGTTAAAACTATTTAGTCACAATTTTTAATGTGCTTTAGCTCTAGGGTCTACTTAATAATTGCTATATATTTTAATTTCTTCATTTCTGACACAATAAACAGAAGAAATCATTAATTGCGTAATTAAAAATTCTCTTTTCTTTAGGGATGCAATTAATGGCTATCCAGCGACAACACAGAGAACACGACACCCATTCTACATATTCATCATCCTGTTGACAACGGTGCTTATCTGAATGCCAGTTACAATATAAGCATATGTTTGTCATGTCTTCAGAATTTTCTAAGAGATAGGTCTTTAAATATTTTCTGTAAATGTTAGGATTGAAGTCTAAACTGAAATTAGAACTGTCCATAATTGTAAATGCATAGTAAATAACATAAACTCCACAGTTATATGTGTCTTTTTGTATTGGAATGTTTTCCAAAGGGCACACAATCGGTGTTAATGATGGACACTGTTGTTCATCGTTGCTGTAGGTAACGTTTGATTTCAATTTTTCAAATAATTTTTTGAATCGAAGTTTCGGTATTCTATCATTCATATCGTATGAACTACTTGGGTCCACGATGTAACATTGTTTGGTTTTGAAATTTATAAAGACTAAAATCCATTGAGAATTATTATTTACTAACCATGGCATAATAACCATACTGTTGTGATTGAAAGTAATTTTATCGTGCTCTTCTCCGATTTCACTTTTTTCCATCAGCTGTGTAACACAATTGCAGGATAAAATGTGTGTGTTTTTTAAATTAATTTTATGTGCATATGACAACAGACATATATCTATGACAAAGTTACACTACCAATTCTCTCCAGACAATGTATCAAAATCTGATATGTACAGTTCTGTCATGATTTCACAATTTTGATCTCTAGGTATGTAATTGTATATTCCAACTAGATAATCTTTATTTTTTGGCATTTTAATTCGTTTGTAATATGTCAAATCTTTAGGGAGCATATTTTGGTATAAATCTATAGACTGCGCTAGTTGTCGAAACGGAGATTTATGACTGCCAGGTGTCGAAACTGATTTCATTAAACAATTTTCCGACCATGGCTTACTCAAATCATTGACAACCACATCGTTATTAATAGGCTCATCAGCAGTGAACATAGCCTCATTGTCACATTCTAGGAACACAACGCTTTCAATATCATTGACCACTTTGGGCGAAAGGTTATTTTCATGTGCTGTAGTGGTTGAAGACTTTGGGATTTTTAAAGACAGTTTTGTGAAGTGAATGGACGGTATTTGGTGGGTTGGAGATGTTTGTGTTGTTTCTCTTTTTTTCCCCAACTTTCTATTGCCTCAAAATGTTTATGGCTAGAAATTTCTAGGGTATTTATTTTCCCATTTCCTTTAATAGTACTCTGTTTAGACTTACTGTCTAAATTAAGGGCACGAGTGCATTTATTTTTTCTAATATTGTACTTCATTTGTTTGTGTACATTCATGACGCGCTCTCTCATATGTTTTAAAAACCGGCCGCATTTTAACCTACGGTCGCCTTCTAGTATGTCAATTTTTACCGTCTTAAACCAAGATTCAATGGTAGCATTACTCTGCCGGATTTCAATGCCATTGTTTACTTTACTATTCATAATAGGTGTCCACAATGCTAAGAAAGGTACACACTTCAATATGAATTCGTGTAAATATGATTCATCATGGTATTCATTAATAATTATATTTTCACTATTTACGGAAAAATTTGAGACTTTAGATTTAACCTGTTCTTTTATCGACTGAAATCTACAGAAAATTGTGGAATTACTCGTGTTGGATTCGCATAGAAATTTATAAATGTCCTCAGAGTAATTTTTGCCTTCGTCGTTCGATTCATTTGGCATTTGGTATTTATCATTACACTTGGCTTTCATTGTACTAATGGCATTTTTGGTGTCTCCTGTACTATAAGGTGACACCAGTATTAGTGAAAATATTTTGAACCATTGTTCAACATCCTCTAAACTTGTTGTGTTGAAAAGTATACATATCCAATCAATGATATCATTTCTTTTCATTTTTTCTACAATCTTAGAATTGCCTGTCTCAGATTGAAAATATGTGTAGACATAGTTTACTATGATTTTTGCGTAATGGTTTACACATATATTTATGATGGTGACATTAGATCCGTCGTGGTTTTCAACCAATACTCTGTAACACCAGTTAAGGTAGTCGAATATAGAGATAAAACCATTCCATCCAATACACAAGGCATTCATTTGGGCATAACTGAAATCTGTCACTATATTTGTGAATACTGGCCAAGTCAGTTTGTGTTTCAAAACGAATGCTTTAAAAGCGTTCAACCATTGTGAAATTGCAACTATGTCGTGGGCTGAACTAATCATTTCAACAACGGGACACAAGACACTCGAGTTTCTAGGTAATGGGACATTAACAACCAGAGCATAGTACAGAACCCTTTTGCTGTTCTTGTCAATTTTCCTGACCAATGTACCGGTTGCATCCAAATACCCGGTAACTATTTTTTGTTTTTTAATCAGATTTTTTATTATGTCCAACTGCTCGTTACTATAACAATGCACTGACGGTATACCGACATGCTTTACAAAGTTGTTTTCTTTGTCATTACACATCAATACAATATCCTGAAAATCATCTTTATCATAATCATCGGCACTTAAGGCCTCTGATCTGATTTTTCTGAAGACGTCATCTGATTTAATTCCTTGCAAATTACCACAATTCAACTGAGTGGGTGATGACATGTCAATAGCATCTGACCTGAAGGAAAACGCTTTAGTTTTTTTTAGCGTTTCTTTGTTCAATTCTCGCTGAAACCCTTTTACGTGGTTCGTGAGAGCATTGTCGTCGGGATTGTGATGGTAATCTAAACCAGAACTATACACTTTCGCCACAAACATTCCGTTTTCAGACTGGACTCTAATCCTAAAAGTCTTACAGCCCGCATGGCTACAATACATGTACACATTGCAATGATTTAGATAATATCTAACTCTTTTTGCATTAATAACGCACGTGTTATTTACAGTTCTTATGCGCTTTCTGAACATGATAGGATATTTGGTCTTTTCCAAAAGTTTTTTACCATTACCATTTGTATATATCATATGGGACCACTCTTCATATGAAAATTTGAAAATTCCTTCAAAAAACGAACAATCATCGTTGTCGTATTGTTTTGGGAAACAATTTTTTGTTCCCAAAGGCAGCACAACACCAGACTTAACTGGGGTTTTCTTAAAGTATGCATTCCTAAGGGGACTTGGAACAAGTCCAACATGTCTTCTGCTTTCTAATTTACTTGGTGTAACAAGATCAGCTTCATTGCTAATGTTTTCTGGTATAATTGGGGTACTACAAGGTATTTCTGGATCCTTTATCATCCAACTGAAATCACTCTGGGGTGATACACTCGTGTATTCCAGTATGTCTTTTTGAACAAGTTCGGGCTCTGTGTGATCAGAATATGAATTGCAATTTTCAAGACCATTATTCTCAATGCCAGCATTCAATGGATTAGACAAAGACATGTTGAAGTGTTTTTTACATTTTCTATACACTTTATAACGATTAACACTATTTACAGCGACTTTTATGTGTTTACAGATGTCACTTAGAGTTTTGTTATTGTAATTTACAAAATCATTAGATGTGTAATTACATTGTTCAATACATTTTGTTATTGTACTATTATTCATTTCTGATGTATTAATTACATCATTACTGTTCATAGTTTCAATGTACTTATGAAGAGATTAAGTTTTTCTATTCATAGCATTTACTATTGATTTTCTTAACTTGTGATCATTATTTTTCTTAAAAATAATATCGCAAATGTTAGTTACACAACTGTCAGAAACCGAGACATTCTCAAAATTCAATTCTGGATATTCAGTCTTAATATAATGAGCTACCTCTTTCAATTTATCTTTTAAACTCATTTTTAAGCTTATAAATTGATTGGTGTGTCTGAATTAAAAATTCGTCGACACTTTTTTAGTTGCCTGAGATTAGATCTCTTCGACAATTTTGTGTCTGAATTCAAAAATTCGTCGACACTATTTTTAGCTAACTAAAACTTAAACTACAGCTAAATCTAGCACTAAAACTAATTTTTTTTACCACTACAACTAAAACTACTTTTTTATATTTTTTTGATTTGTTTAAAACTAAAACTTAAATTACTGTACCTAAAACTACAACTTAAATTACTGAAGCTACAACTACAACTAAAACTAATTTTTTTGGTTTTTTATTTTTTAAATAGTTTTTTGGTTTGTTTAAAACTAAAACTTAAATTACTGTACCTACAACTACAACTTAAATTACTGAAGCTACAACTAAAACTAAAACTACTCTTTTTGGTTTTTTATTTTTTAAATATTTTTTTGATTTGTTTAAAACTTTTTTTGGTTTTTTATTTTTTAAATATTTTTTTGGTTTTTTTAAAACTAAAACTTAAATTACTGTACCTACAACTACAACTTAAATTACTGAAGCTACAACTAAAACTAAAACTACTTTTTTTGGTTTTTTATTTTTTAAATATTTTTTTGGTTTGTTTAAAACTACAACTTAAATTACTGAAACTACAACTATAACTAAAACTAACTTAAATTACTGAAGCTACAACTACAACTAAAACTACTTTTTTTGGTTTTTTATTTTTTAATTATTTTTTTGGTTTGTTTAAAACATTTTTGGTTTTTTATTTTTTAAATATTTTTTTGGTTTGTTTAAAACTACAACTTAAATTACTGAAGCTACAACTACAACTAAAACTACTTTTTTTGGTTTTTTATTTTTTAATTATTTTTTTGGTTTGTTTAAAACTAAAACTTAAATTACTGTACCTAAAACTACAACTTAAATTACTGAAACTACAACTATAACTAAAACTACTTTAATTTTTTTTATATATAACTAACTACAAATTAAATTAAATTTTTTTTTTTTTGTTTAAGACTACAACTTAAATTACTGAAACTACAACTACTACTACCACTAATACTAATTGTATACAACTCTGAAAGTTGTTGTGATACTGCTGTAGGTGGGCTTGGAAATTGATCGGAAGAAAACAGGATCACAATACCTGAAAAATGTTTAAAATGGATAGGTTTTAATTTTAAAATTACAAAAATGTATCATTTACAATAATTATAGGCTTCTGTTTTAATTCATCATTTAACTTGTGAATAATATGACAATAACAGACATGGTGAATACAATTAAGAGTAATTTAAATATACTGATAATGAACAAAGTTTTAATTATCAAGCATTATAAACAGATACATACACCTATATGAATTATAAACCAATAACTTAATTTCATAATTTATTTATTAAAAAAAAATATTAACTTAACCATGTCTGTTAACACTTTTTCAACATAAGTTAAGAATTAAATCTAAAATGTAAAAAGGATACAACAATATTGTGTTAAATAACAGATTCAAGTAGGTATTCAACGATGAGTTCTTGTAGTAAACCATAAAATATAAACAGTAAATGTAGATGGCAAGACAGAAGAAGATAAATGATTTATAAATGCAACATATTATTGTAGTCTTGTCATCAAATTAATTTTGTAACAGCTTGTGAGATGAAATCTGCTATTCATGCTGAAATTCAAAAAAAATATACGTTTTTATCATTACTCTTCATGACTTCATATCTTATAGAATTAGGTGTGTTACCATGGCACCACAAGGTCATAATTTTAATTTAAAAACTGTTTGGTGTTATGTTATTTATTATGTAGGTACCTATCAATTTGTAACCTAAATGGAGCCACGGAAAACAGCGTTCCAAGTCCCTACATTGTGTAGAATCAACATTTAAATATTTAAACATTTATTTTAATTTTTAATTGTATGTATTTTTCTTTCAATCAGAATTATAATTAGGTATCTATTAAAATTATAATGAGCATTGGTGTTTCTATGTTTGTTATGTAGGTACCTATTTATTGAATAGTTTATGTTTGTAATTTCTGTAAATTAAATTGTAAATAAAAATCTATAGTGTTATTAAAAAAAAAAAAAATAGAAATTTAGAAATTTGTTTCCTGAAAATAATTGTTTAAATTATCTTATTTCATAAAGTGTAACAATAATATTAAATAATAGTTTATTACTTAATTATAATAATAAATTTTGATTACATCACAGTGTTTAGGAGGAAATAATATGAACAATTAAAAAATTTAATTTAATAAGATTTATTTTAAATTATACATATAGGTAGCTCTAGTTTATCAAATTGTGAGTTCACATCACAAATCGAAATTAAAATGTCATGAAGTAAATCATCTGAAAATTATATTTAAAATATGGCTTGCCATTTAAG
This sequence comes from Schizaphis graminum, assembly GCA_020882235.1. Lineage (NCBI taxonomy): Eukaryota > Metazoa > Arthropoda > Insecta > Hemiptera > Aphididae > Schizaphis > Schizaphis graminum. Next base: position 31,051,013 of record CM037035.1, on the reverse strand, counting down.
ACACTACACACATATCAAATGTTGTCTTCGTCTTACAAGTACGTAACAGCAAATTTAAGCTTATCAGATCACAGTAATTCTGTTAGTTTATAAATTATAGTAATATGACCTATAATGAAACTCCGAGGCGTAGCCAGGATTTTTTTATGGGGAGGGCTAAACACTTTTAACATGAGTCATTGAAAATCAAAAACAACAAAAAAATTAATAAACACTTTTTTAACTCAAATATTCTATTATACAACTAATAACAAGAAATATATTATTAAAATGACAATTTCCATATTAAATTTAAATATTTCAAAACAATATAAAAAATATAGACAATGGGAGAGGCTATAGCCCCTTTGGCCCTCCCCTTGGCTACGCCACTGAATTGAACTTGATGGTTAGAACATTATCTGTGTTTGAGTGTGGTTATTTTACGATAACTTAATTTTTAGGTGAGTTATGACTGTTATGAGCATTTTTTATATACGCATAACTTGCTACAAAATTGAACTACCTACCGTAAAAAAAACCCACATACAAACACAGATAATGTTTTTAACATCAAGTTTCATAAAAGCGGGTAAGTGGGTATCGCTCTGCTGTATATTAGGGGGTGGGGTGAACCTCAGACTATGGAAGGTTAAATTTGAATGCAATGATAGATATCATTGTATACGAAAAACGATTCTGAACGAAGATGATTTGTCAGTTTAGGATATATTATATTTAAATATTGTCAAATATTCTATTTTGAAACAAATAGTATAGTTTTTATATTATGTTACTATGGTTACTATGGCCAACATTCGCATTATGAGCGTATGAAATTTAATTTAAATTTTGACATATTTCGTATAAATTCGAACTTTAAACACTTATAAAAAAAAATTGTGACTAACGATTTCGGATTTTTTTTTATCACTTTAAGAACAACTTATAAGAAACCTTGTATTAAATTTTAAAGATTTTCTGGCCACCCAAAAAATTTTTATCGGCATTTGAAGAAAAAAAAACTTAGAAAAGTCGAAAATTTCAATTGTCTATTAGTAGCTTAAAAATGGTCAAAATATTTTGAAAATTTAACTGTAAAGAGATAACCATAATATAAACATTTGGTGAAAATTTCAAGTATTTACAATAATTCGTTTTTGAGTTACAGCAAAATCAAAAAATCGATTTTGTCGAAAAGTGGTTTTTCCGTAAAATTTCCATTTTTCTGTCATTTTTTTTTTGTTTTTCTCGATTTGTTTGAAAACTATTAGAAAATTTTAATTTTGACCCCCCTAAAGTACCAACTAGATTCAATTCCCTATTCAAAGAGGGGCTGAAGTCAAAAATCGGAGCATTATTACTGCTCCAAATGTTGGAGTCAGACAAAAAAAAAAAAAAAAAAAAAAAAAAAAAAAAAAAAAAAAACACACATCATAGTAAATGCAATACATTCATCACTTCGTTCAGAATCTAAAAGTCGATTCACTCTAATTAGACAGAGACAACAAATGGTCGTGTAGCGTCTTCTTAAAAATAATGAAGTTCTGTTGCGTATATGCAAAATACAAGAATTACAAAAGAAATTTAAGTCATAAGAATTTATGATCGATTAGCAAATATAATTGAAAGATACATAACAGGGTAATGAATGACAGAGCGACATCCACATACCCGTCATACCCGCTTTTTTTAAAAACTTAAAAACACAAAAATTGTATTGTATAAAATTAAAATCAAATATATATTGTAAAATTACGAAAGTGTACATAATTATAATTATTTAAACACTTATAACGATCAATGAATATAGGTAATACTAGGTAGGTATTTAATTATTTCTGAATAATTAAAATATTTTCGTCTATGAAAATAATCTTGTTTAAATTTATTTTGTTGGTTTAATATAAAAACAATTAAATATCTAAATCATATAATAAACCTTTTTTAATAATTTAATAATAATTTGTAGGTATTTTATAACTTTCATATTTTATTAAATAACATAATTATTATTCATTTACAATACATTTTGGATATTATTATGCAGTATACCTAACACAATCAAAGTGTTTAAGTATATTTTGATTTACTCACCAGTTACAGAGTTGAAGATGGACGTCAAAAAAAAAAAAAATACTGTTGAAACAAACTCAAAAACTTCGAAAATTTCACGAATTTCACACATTTAAAGCATAAGTGGAGAGAATTAAAAAAATAAACTTATGCCGTGTTGAACTGTCCTCGATAAAATCTTACGCAGGAATGAAAACCATAGTCGAAATTAGCCAACAATATCTTTAAATTACAGAAATTCAAATTATACCTTTTTTATCTTAATACTATTGTTGATATTTTTTCAGAATCGATCAGTCTAATACAATGAGTTTAATGTTTATCTAACTTTTTGGTAGGCCTTGCCGCACACTGTATTGTGAGAATGCATGACAAAAGATTACCGTCGCGCCGCTCGCCGTCAAAGGTCCAATGGTCAAAATACATTAGGGTTCAATCTAATTGTGCTTTTTAACTGGAACGTTTAAAATCGTAAATAACTGTTATCGGTTTCTCATGACAAAGGCATCATAATTGAATTATCCTGGTGTATTATATTTACTGGTTGTACGATGAATAATTTGATACATGTATTATAATATATTAAATGTTTATTATTTACAACATCTAAAAAGACATTAACCTCGTTGTAAGGAAACTATCAAAACTCATCATAAATGCTAATTGACAAGAAAATAAGAATGTTTTAATATTTATTTACAACATTAGAATGATATAGGGGCATAGGGCCACTGTGTACAATAAAAATAAAAAATAAAAAATAATTATAATAACAATCAAACACATATAAATATTAATAGGTAAAATTACAAAATAAATACATAGGTTTACATAACATAACAATATACAAATATTATGCGACTTAGGGCGACATCTGCTTTACGGGATCGGTGTAATAATACGGTCCCCTGAAATTAAATGAGAAGTAACCCAACATACAAAGTTTCTTATCACTAGTCGTCCGAAACAATAGTCCCCTAGCTTTGGTCCCCCAACTTCACACACGTTCAGATGTATACAGGGTGATTCTTTTATCAAACAACACTCATTATTTCAAAAAGTATTAACTTTTTTCAATTTTTTTTTTTTCAAAATTTTTAGTTTTATGCTTTTCTAAAACTATGTAAAATTTTTATTTTTTTCACTTTAATATTTAATAGTGAAATCACTATCAACTTTTGATTTTCAAATGGCAACCTATACTTAAAATGTTATAAAATAGTAGGGATATTTTTTTTATGAATTCTAACGTTTAAATTATTATTTTTTATTTAACCGTTCGCGAGTTATAGCTGCTCAAAGTTGGGCGGTTTTCGGTTTTAATTTCTGAAGACCAGTAGTCAGTACATGGGTAATAAATAATAATAATAGGTACATATTTTCACATATCACATGTAATAAACTCGTTATCGACTATCGTTCAACACAGTAATGACAATGAACTTCGTACCTGTAGGTTACAAATTAATTTTTATGACTAATTTAGATAATAATTAATAACCTGATTAAAGTTTTGATAAGAAAATAAATGAGTTGGGGACAGTGAGTCGTCCGAAGGTCTACCACTGTTAACATTTTTCGGACAAGTGCTTATCACTCAAAAAAAAATATAATTATCATTTAAAAAATTTTATGTTGGTGATAGATTTTACACGACTATTTTAGATTCTGAACAGAGTGATGAATGTATTGATTTTACAATGATGTGTGTTTTTTTTTTTCGTGTATGACGACAACATTTGGAGCAGTAATATTGCTTCGATTTTCTCAAACAGTATCGTTTATGAAGCAAAAGTGAATCTAGTTGGTACTTTGGGGGGTCAAAAGTTAAAAAATTTCAATATTTTTCAAATGCGTCGGAAAAAACCCTAAAAAAGTAACGGAAAAACGGGATTTTTTACGCAAAATCAGTTTTCGACAAAATCGATTTTTTTATTTAGCTATAACTCAAAAACTAATTGATGTAAATACTTGAAATTTTCAACAAATGTTTTGACTTTTTTTGAGCTATTTATAGACAATTTAAATTTTCAATTTTTTTTTTAAATAACGATAAAAATTTTTGGCTGGCCAGAAAATCTTGAAAATTTAATACAAGGTTTCTTATAAGTTGTTCTTAAAGTGAAAATTGTGTCTAACGATTTTGGATTTTTTTTTTTATAAGTGCTTAAAGTTCGAATTTATACGAAATATGTTAAAATTGCGAAAATTTGCAAGTAATTTTGTGGTTGAAAAATCGTAAACATTTATTTCTTTTATAATTAAGTTTTGAAAATTTGGTACAAGGATCTCCATAAATTTGTCTTTAAATATCTGTAAATAAAACTCTACCGGACTAAGACAAAAAAATTTTAGGAGTGTTTGAAATTTAAATTTTTACAAAACCGCATTAAATAACGGTTTAGCCTCAAACGATTTTTGATATTTGTTTTTATCCAAAAAGTATAAGTTGTAGAAATTTGAAAATTTCATCAGTTGTTTATAGGGTTCTAAACTTGAAATATTTCAATGAAATATTGAAAAATATTTTTTCTTCTTTTAAACATGATCGGTTATAGTTGATAAGAAATAATATATTGATTAAACACTGCAGAAAATATTCATGATAAATAATATTTATAAAATTTATAGTGCATATTTTTGTATATTATACAAAAATATGCACTATAAATTTTTGATATTTTTTAATTTATCACTTGTATTATTAATTGGATCCTTATTGGTTATTTTTATTATTATTTCTTATACATATTTTCTTTGTTTTACACATTAAACCAATTTTTGAAAATTTTCATTTGCAAGTTGACGTGATTATAAACTTTAAGATATAATAATTTATATTTTAATTTTCATTGCAATGAAATATTTCATGAAGATTTCATGAAATTTTAAATCCCTAGTTGTTTATAAAAGCTAGCTTTTCTTTATGTAATTTTATTTTCAAATATTCACTCATTTTTATTCAATTTATAGGCATTTGAAATAATAAATTTTTTTAGATTCTGAACGGAGTGATGAATGTATTGTGATTTTACAATGATTTGTGTTTTTTTTTTTTTTGTGTTTGTGTACAGCATAACTAGTCGAAATAGGTAATGCTTCAATTTAAAACTTTGGGGGTGGTTTCCGATGGCAGAGTGAATATCATTGGTGCATTATACAGGGCAAAAGTAAACATTTTCCAACAATTTTCAAATAAATAAAAAAAAACAAAAAAAGTGACAGAAAAACGGGAATCTTTAAAAATAAAAATTAAATTAAAATAAAAAATATATTTTTTATATGGTTGTAATTCAAAAACTAATCACTGTAAATACTTGAAATTTTGACCAAATGTTTATGTTAGTGTTATCTATATACAGTTAAATTTGAAAAAAAACATTTTGCCTTTTTTTGAGTTATTTATAGACCATTGAAATTTACGATTTTTATGAGAATTTATTTTTGAAGTGTAGATAAAAAAATTGTGGATTACCAAAAAAACTTGAAAATTTAATACAAGGTTCCTTATGAGTTGTTCTTATTGTAGTTAAAAAAAAATTAAAAATCGTTAGTAACAATTTTGTTTTATAAGCGTTTATAGTTAAACATTTTACAAAATATGTCAAAATCGTGATAATTTGCAAATAATTTTGAAGTTTAATAATCATAAAATTGTTTGTGTTTATATCTAAGTATAAAAAATTCAACACTAAGTTTTCCATAAGTTTTCCTTCAAGTAGCTATAGAGAAAACTCGAAGCAGCATTATAGGAAAAATTTTAAGTGTGTTAGAATTTTAAATTTTTACCAAATAGCGTAACAACAATGATTTACCCTCAAACGATTTTAAAATATATTTGTTGTTTTTAAAATAGTATAAGTCGAAAAACTTGAAAATTATTTAAATTGACATTTTCTTCACATGATTTGATTTTCAAAATATTTTGACTTTTTTGAGCTATTTATAGACAACTGAAGTTTTCCTAGGAATTTTTTTTTGTAGTGTCGATAAAATTTTTTTGGAGGAGTCAAAATATTTGAAAAATTAATACAAAGTCCCTCATAAAATATTCTTATGGCGATAAAAAAAATTATAAGAAACATAGGCACAATTTTTTTTTTATTAGCATTTGAAATTCAAATATTGACAAAAATTCGTCAAAATTATGATTATTTTTAATTATTTTGTAGTTAAAAATTTATAAATATTTTACTATCAAAAGCTAAGAATTGATAATTTAATACTATGCTGTCCATAAGTTAAGCTCAGAATCGTAAACACAAGAAATTTTCACTAAATGTTTATACTAGCTTTTTCTATAGGTACATTAAAATTTGTTCAAAATATTTTGATTTGTTATAAATGTTATAATATTAAAAATCCAGTCACTTTTTTTATAGGCATTTCAATTTAAAATATTAACAAAATACGTAAAAATGAAAAAAATTTGTAAATTATTTTGATAATTTATAGATAGATATTATTATAGATTCTTAAAAAATGTAATACAAGATTTCTCATAAGTTTGTGGACCTTTATCAAAAAAAAAAAATGTTTAAATTTTATGTATTTTTAATATTTTCATATCATATTATTACAAAATTGGATATTTATTATTTACTTGCCATTTCATAATAGCAATTAAGCATATCCGTTTTTTTTTTGATTTGAATAAGACATAATGTATTTATGTCAGTTGAAGGCACTTGACTGTTTATTTATACAGAAAACAAATTTAAAATTAATAGTTCAATATTTTTGTCTGACAAAAATTTTAAGATGTATGATTTATATTCATACCATGAATTGATACTATTTGAAATTCCCTTTAAGGTAAGTATAGAAAAAAAAATTAATTTCACAATAATTTATTGAATAAATTAAAATTATACATACGTCATACATGTACATTGTACACATAATTAAGTAATTATAATTTGCATACAAATATTAATATAATAAGTATAAGTATAATATAAATCAATTTTCATTAAAATTATAAAAAAAAATTGATTAAATGATAAAAATACAAGTTACCTTATATTGTTTAGCAATTAGCATATTTTGCATTATACAGTTAATTTTAGAAAAAGACATATTTATAAATTTAATTATTAGGCAATTCACGACGAGTCAAGTATACATAAAATCGTTATTTTTTAAACATCATAATTTAAGTCATTAGGGCCCGATTTTTAACATAATGTAGGTTTTTACACTTAAAATAATTTTGATTAAATATTGATCAACATTTCCTAATTTCTAAATTCTATTTCTATAGTTAGTATTATCTTAATGCATATCTAAATAAAATATAACATTGTAATGATAATTATAATACCTATTGGGTGTTTGATACAAGTCTAATATGTTCAAATATTATAAAATTAAGTAAAATAATTTTAACTTAGCTCAGTTATACATATATAAATTTATAATTCTCTTTATTAATGACATTTCAATTTTTTCATAGTAAATAAATTTTTAAATACTTTATATATTTTTTTAAATATTTATACACATTAATATAATATTCACAAACAATATATATTATATTGTTAATGCATAAATATGTTCATATTCTTAAATTAATTGTTTACATTAAAAACCGGGCCCTAGTAACAATAAATCCCTAATTAATTTTATTTTATATTATTAGTAACCACTATAAAATGTCAATATCATTTTAAAGTCCAGGATTATGAAAAATCTATTCCAAATTTGATGACACAGATTAATCAAAATTTTCGTTAAGCAGTTATGCAAAATATGAGTAATGATAAACATGTGTTCAAGAAATTCAGAACAAATTCTCCATTAACCCCAGACCTAAAACAATAGTAACATTTAAAAGTGGCACCAATAATATATCAACTTAGATATGTAAATTTAATAGTAATAATTAATAACTTAATAATTAGCAATAAATAGGCAACAACATTAACCATTTACAATTGTTAAAACAATGTTTATTTTGTATATTACTAACTACTATGTAATACCTAAATATAATTTTAAAAATATATTTAATTTAATATTTAAATTGTCAATTGAGTAATGAGTATACACATATATAAACAAGTATATACTTAGTGATAATCATAATATACATATGTGATAGTTTTTTTTTTTTTAAAACATTAATCATTTAATTTACTCTATTTATACATATTATAATTATTTTTATTTTTATTAAACATAAGTTTTAATGATTAATGTTGCTGCCCCATATTTAATTTAACTGCATAATATGAAGTATTAAAATTTAGTATACTAGCATTTACAATATTTTTTTATCATTCACAATTTTCTTTACATATTATTTATTGATAGGTTACAGTTTTCCTTAGGATGTAATCGGGCAGACTTGATTATTTTACGCTTCTTTGAAATTAACTAGATTATCTACAAAAAAGATAATAAAAACTTAATAACTTCCTCTTAAAATTGAATAATGTTACAAATAAAAAATATTTATACATACCTATGATCGATGTTGTTATATGTTGGAATATTAAAATCCAATATAGTATTTTTAACAGTTGTATAGTATTATTTTAGTTTTCACATTGTTATCAATTTTTCTAAGTACAATTGTAGTATAATATGTATATTCTTCAAGTCATATGTCCAAGAATATTCTTATTAGTACATGCTTGTAATTATCTTAGAATTTTTGTATGCAACAAACATTCTAGATTAATTGAAGCCAATAGTTCTACAGTTACAATGCAACTTGATTTTAAAACAAGCTATGTATTATCAACTTATAAATAGGTAATACATAATAGATCTATAATATTGTCTATCGATATACATTTGAATAAAAATTGTATAGAACTGATAAAACTGAAATTAAAATTTTTTAAATACATTATTATTATTTACTATAATTTTTAAAGCTTTTTACAAAATTATTAAAACTTACCAATAAATTATTCCAAGTTCCTGATAGGTCGTCAAGTAGTATAATATTCACATGTGTAATAGCAATTTAAATGAAACTTAGGTTTAAATAAATAGTTAAACAAAATACGTCATAAAAAAACTACTTAGATTACCCATCATATTTAATATAGGTAATTTTTATTTATTTAACAACATTATATTAGAGAATAAATGTTTCAATATTTAATTATATTATGAATGTTGGCGTATGACGTGTTTACTCTTTACGTTAGCAATGAAAGTAATAAAATAATAAAATTGAATTTTCAATCACAGAAAAGACGATTTAAATTAAACTTATTAAACTAAATGTCACATGAATTTTATATTTTTTTGTTTAAAAGTTAAAAACCATTATTTGGCATATTATTAATATAGGCCATAGCCTGCAGTATAGCACTGAAAACTGAAAAGTAAACAATTGTATTATCTATTTTTATTGGGAATACCCAACGGTTTGGTTCGATGAGAGTTTATCTGTGATTAAAGTATTATCATTTGTCATGTTTAGTGGTCACGATTAAAGATAACTTTAATCGTGGTAGTGGTTTAGGAAGTATTTTCATATTATGATATTGTTATCATAATAAAAATTTAAAATGATAAGATCTGTTTCATCTGATTTATTATTAATCATAATTTTTGATATTACGGATACAGTGCCATAGTCGGATAGTCCACGATAGTCCATAGTTCGTATAGTTCGTGTAGGTAGTAGGAGGTACAAATTAAACTACAACGATATTAGTACCTTTGGTCGAACGATAACATTTTATAATTTGAACTACTGGTCTTTATAATTATAATCTAATAATTGTGTTCTAATCAATGTCTCACAGCCGTAATAACCTTTGGGACTAACACCTAAAAACCTCAAACCGCCCAACTTTGAGCAGCTATAACTCGCTAACGGTTAAATGAAAAATAGTAATTTAAACGTTAGAATTCATAAAAAAAATATCCCTACTATTTTATAACATTTTAAGTATAGGTTGCCATTTGAAAATCAAAAGTTGATAGTGATTTCACTATTAAATATTAAAGTGAAAAAAATAAAAATTTTACATAGTTTTAGAAAAGCATAAAACTAAAAATTTTGAAAAAAAAAAAATTGAAAAAAGTTAATACTTTTTGAAATAATGAGTGTTGTTTGATAAAAGAATCACCCTGTATATTTAGAAAGGACTCATAGCTTGTTGGGAAACCGAAAACGGCGTACAAACACGCCAGGTGACTGTTTCCCGTACGACGCGTATCGGGGTAGTCATGCGTAGTTTTTAATTTTTTTCGTCGAGTTCCCGGGAGAGTCGAAGAAATAAACCTACATACGTGGAAAGCCAAGAAAATTTCCCATCAGATGTATATATGTAAAAAGGACTCATAGCTTTTTGGGAAACCGAAAACGGCGTACAAACACGCCAGGTGACTGTTTCCCGTACGACGCGTATTTGGGTAGTCATGTGAGTAGTAGGAAAAGGCCGCTCCGAGGTCCTCTCCGCTTCACCCCCCCGCCCTCCTGCCTACGCCACCGTGCCTGCTACGTCATAGGCGTCCGGGCCACCCCCTCCCCCCACCTCCTCCCACCGCCCTACGTCATAGACGTCCGGGCCACCCCCTCCCCCAACCCTTCCCGCACAACAGCGCCACCGCGCCGCCTACGTCATAGGCGTCCGGGCCACCCCCTCCCCCCACACCTACCGCTGTACCGCGCCTTCTACGTCATAGGCGTCTGGACACCGGGCCACCGCCGCCCTCACCCCCTATCTACGTCGCAACCGCCCCCATACCGCGCGCGCCACCTCCAACCGCTCCGGTACCCCGCCCATCCGCTATTATCATATCATATGTCGTCGACGGTGGCGCCATCTGTCCGTACATTTGGCTGACGCGGTTTTCTTCCCTCCGATCAGCTATACGTTATCACGCTAAAACGCGCGAATGACCATCGACGGTGGCGCCATCTATCCGTAAATTGGGCTGACGCGGTTTTTTCGCATCCGTACGATATCTCTGTGTTATCACGTCACCCCTACCACCACCACTTGCACCGTGAATAGATTAAGTTTAAATAATTACGCGGATTTTCGGGTCAGCTAAGTACAATAATTATTTTAAACAAATCAGTAACACTCTATTCGCTTAACGTGTAACAAGTGAGTTTCATTCTAAAGGACAAAAAATGTCGGACGAAATTGAAACTATCTCTGTGACTCGTGGTGAACGCGCGAGAAAAAATTTACAGTTTATCGTGCAGTCGCCTAACGATTTAATCGATACCACAAACTTTGTCATAGACTTTGCGGGACGGAAATCCATCAACATCGGACTCGACGTCGCGAACGTATTCAACGTGACCGTACAGATTATAACGCCGTCTCGGCATGTATGCATAACAAGTGTTTTTCTGCAACGAATTTTCTCACTTATGCCGTACATACTCTCAAATATATCCGACCCGTCGGTTAAAAGCCGCGATAGACTTTTTCTCAAAGACGAAAATAACACGCTGTCCAGAACCACTTATCGCGGCGAAAGGATGCTAGCCGTCGAATCGCACTTACAACAAGGATGTCGCGTGCTGTTGAGCGGGAGCGATCTATTAAGAATACACGAGATGCAATGGGCTATCGGCGAATCGATCTCACGCAAATCTAAAGTCACTCGATGCGCAGTTATGGTTCAGATCGATCAGATAGCTACTTATCTAAGTACAAATGTCTATGCAGATAAATCGTCGACCGCAGAAGAAATTTCAACAGCCACTCACAATATCCACCCGGATCTCCATGCGTTGAATATATTCCCGAATAGCGAAAACAGTTTGGTAAATCAGATCAAATTGTATGCGAACGAACAGTTGGCGATGTGTTGGGCGACTAATATTCAAAATAACGGAATAGATTACATCCCGAGCAATGAGGCGACGGCCGCTGACATTGAAGAGGTGATTATTATACAGTAAAATATTAAAATATATCTAATAATATAATATTATTTCGTATTACGATAAAATATATAATATTATATATAAAAATATATCTTATGACATCACGCATTTATACGTATATTATTTTTCACAGCTTATAGGATTCCACGAAAACGAGGGGCCGGCCATGTATACATATTAAGAATAATGGCGTCCATATGTCCGACCTTGACATTCCGAATGCTGACCAGGGGCTAATAATATTCAGATGAAACACATGTATTATGATATACAAATATATATATCTGCTTGTATAGAGTGCTCTTATTTTTGTCATAACCATATTATTATTATAAAATAAGATTTGTACTGTTCATTACATATTATATTATATTTTAGAAAAAAAAGTTGTTATGTATTTTTATTATTCCATTTATTACAAAAACACAATTACAAATATATAATATATATATATAGTTATATTACTTTATCGTATGCATTCTATGGTAAAATGTGAATACAGATATACCGTACAAGGGTCGAATGCATTTTAATAAAATAGCAAATATTATAGTTTCCGAACTTCTCCGGTAAACGGATTGTATTGCATCACGCGATCGTGAATGACCGGGCAGTAGGCGGCCGTGTTAGCGGGAAAATTATTGGATGCTTCTATTTCGAGGCGGAGATCGACGTTAGAAATTTTGGCATCGTCGGTCTGTCGCGAACAATCTATGCAGATAAATGGTCCCAACTCTTTATATTTTTCTCTCGACAGATACGGCTGCGCGGTATCCCGTTCGTAATAATGTTTTTGGAAATCGGCGTAATTTTGATAGAACATCGTAAACAGGTTTTTGTCGAAACTTTCGTTGAAATCTTCATACGGATATTCGATTGAATTGATATACGCTTTAACGTTTGTCAGCGAACACGTGTCGTAATCGCCGCTGTAACCGTCCGACACGCTTCCCGGCGTATTCGTGAGAAAAGCGATTATTAAACACCTAGGTTTTTCCACCTGCGAGCACGTTTTAACCATCCAAGAGTGTTTACTCGTTTGCGGCAGATTCGGATACTCGCAGAGCTCCCAATTTCTAAAAGCACAATTTATCATTTTTTTGCTGTCGATGATTTTCATCAGCTTCAACCGCTCCCGGTCGTCGACCTTGATCACTGGTACTTTCCACAACACTCGCGTTAGCTGAACTTTGACTTTTGCCACCAACGCCTTAACCGACTCGGTAGCCATGTCCCCGCCCACCACGCTGGTGTAATGTAGCGCGCTCGTGTCCGACATCGATCTATTCAATATTAGTTGTTGGCTGCAATTTATCAATATTCGCTTGTAGTCTTCGCAAAAACCAAAAACGTGTTTTAACGGAATACAACCACTGAACGAGTTGTCTTTCAAGAAACTAGCATTTTTGTTAGTGATATCCCAAGCAGCGTTTTGCAGGATATTCGCATCGGCGGGCGAATACGAACAATAACCCTTCATGGCACTAGTTATTCCCGGTTTTTTAACCCGCTGTACCTCGGTAGAGTTTATTTCATACTTCATTTCGTTAAATAAATTTGCTAAACCATTGTGCGCGATAGATATCTCAGTTAAGAGTTCGGCTGGCTTCGTTATTTTACCCTCTATATAGATAAAACTATCGCTCGGTAAAGTATGCGCATCGCGATTCTGAATGGATATACGTATTTCGTCACCGTTGTCGAGCGCGGACGATGAAAACGGTAAAAAAGAATGTATAAACATTTCGCGTATCGGAGATTCGTTAACATACGCCCCGCCCACATCCAAGAAGGATTTATCCATCGTTACCGCGCGATATTAACACGGAATAGATATAAGATATTTACTTGTCGGTAATTAAGCGTAAAAATTTACGATTAACTAATGTCAGCTTTTTATTTTTTTTTAATATTATCGACTTTTTTTTACGACGACGTTCCGTGTGCTGTGGTGTGCTCCTGCTGGCCGCCGTAGCTTTAATGCGGTTGTCGGCATTGTTGTTCGCGTATTTATCGACGTTAAACTTCAAACCCATTTTTTATGAGGAGCCGAACGTTCAGTTTCGCCACGAAAATCGATTAATTTACCGTTTTGATCGGTCAACGATACTCGCACGAAATCAATCGTATTTGTTTTCAATTTATACAGCACGCAATATTTTGGTATTTCGACTATTTTATAGCCGGGTGGGACGACCGGATAAAATTCGTGTATCGTGTGCGATTGCCGTCCGTTGTCGAATGAACCTAAAGCTAAGTTGCATTCGACTTTTATCGTGTTTACATTCATAATTTTCACAACACGATCTGATTCATGTCTACGACCGCGCGTTAAAACTCGCTTATCGAAGCCCAATAACGGAGCGATACTGTTCTCGACGTTCAAGTCGATATCGCTATTACAATGAACTGTACATTTCAACGTGCTATTGTCGGTCGATAAACTGAAAAAATTTACACCGACGTCCTTCAAAAGTCCGCGTATTTTAGTTTCCAGAGTAATTATTTCATAACATCCTGTCGGTATTTTAATCTTAGTCGCCCCCTGCAGCCCACCGTGTATAATATGTAGAGTATTGCATCTGGATTCGACGTTAGGTATAGAATTATATGTCTGGATGCTTAAAAGTCCGATTACGGATTTATCGGCCAATTCTAGGGGCGGGAAAAAATTACATTCCAATTCGGAACTGTTACCGCTCAACGATACTGTTTACGACGACATGCCGACGTGGTGAAAATTTAAATAATAAATGTATAAATATTTTAAATTCTATTATATTATTTAACTATATATTATTATGGATTCGCGATTAAAAATTTTAAACATAAATGTCCGCAATTAAAAGTATCGTATGCCTGCTTCCTTTCGTAGTTATATTCGATATCGCAGCCCTTAAAATATTTTTCCAACTCTAATGGCGGACGGAGATTACCGAAACTGTCGAAATACAAAACTGATTTTCCGGTTTTTTTATAACACACCCAATGCGTACCCTTATTTTTTTCAAAGTCTAGATTAACGACAGCAGCTTCTTCGCGTCTAGGTGCGACGGGCAACCTGTCTATGCAATATACGCCTCTGAAATGAGATATTTTCGCGCGTTTAGCGTATTCACTAATTTCAAAATCGTAAAGGGCACGATTGGGCAGAGTTAGTTTTTCGATTTCGACGATTTTTTATTAGATTTAATTTTTCGAGATTTATTATTTTGTTTTTTTCGCGTCGTCGATTTTTTTCGTTTGTTAATCCGCGATGTAATAGCGCTGGATTTCCGTGCTATAGTATACGAGCCAGCGCTTTTATACGGCCTTAGATACACGCCTTTGCCTAAATGCACGGATGTGCCGACGTCCGATCTAATACCGCGTATCGTTCTAACGATGTTAGCAACGCCGCCGGCCAGGGTGCCGAGCGCCGAGAGTCCCGCCAACACCGGGATTAAAGTTAAAGAGCCCCCCGTTTTCGGAACTCTGATGACGCGAGGCGGTTTATTTTTATTTTTCGATCGAGTCCCCGCAGACTTTACATGTTTTCGCGCGACTAGGACAGTCGATTTAATTAAACTGTTCATATTCGGTGTTCCCGAACACGATTTTAACGATTTTTTTAACGCTTTTTTACACACGCCGACAATACTAGAGAACCCACATCCAGCACCGATTTTGCGTTTAGCCTTCATACCCGTCGTTACAAACCACGCGGCGGCTTTTTCTTTAAAATCGGCGTCTTTCGCCCCCACTCTGCTCCAAGCACGTTCTTCCAATACACTGTCGGCCGCACCGCGATCGGACAAAGAATTACTTTTTTCGTAAGCTATGTCGTGTTCCCTGCACGCCGAGTCCAAACCGTTTATTCCCGGCTGGTCGAGAGCGAGTCTTTTTTTTAAATCGGTCCCCGGCCCGCAGTACTGATAACCGGGCAGATGTAATTCAAACGGTAGACTATTTATTACGGTGTTCAGTAGACCTGCACCGCTATTGGACTTGTACTTCGAACGCGGTAACATTATATGAGCACGTCGCTCGAACGTCACGCGTATTTATACAATGCGGTTTGTAGACCAAGTGATAAAGCTCAGAGTCGACAATATCGACCCGCTATCGTTATGTAATAACGGAGCTGCACCGCGCGCGCCGAGACACGGGCCGTTGTTTCCGAACACGATACGCGCGCTGATCGTAGGCCCGTCCGGGTGCGGTAAAACAAATCTTATTTTCACGCTTTTGGTTCACGAGAACGGGATTAAATTTGAAAATGTATATATTTATTCAAAAACGTTAGAACAAGCTAAATATGTAATGCTCGATAAAATTTTGAGCGGTGTTCCGGACGTTAAATTATATAAATTTAGCGAGAACGAAACTGTTATTCAGCCTGAAAAAGCTCTACCTAACTCAGTTTTCCTGTTTGACGATGTCATAATTTGCAATCAAGGAATCATACGTTCGTACTTCAGTAGATCGAGACACAACCTTATAGATGTGTGTTATTTGGCACAATCGTATTCGCGCGTCCCGAAACAATTGATCCGCGACAACGCTAATTTTATAGTGCTTTTCAAACAAGACAAAATGAATTTAAAACACGTCTACGACGAGCATTGCTCTGGCGATATCAAGTACTCAGAGTTTAAAGATTTTTGCATGACGTGTTGGCGGGGTGGAAGATTTGAATTCGTCGTTATCAGTAGTGAAAACGCGCGCGATAACGGGCGTTATAGACACGGCTTTGACAAGTACGTCATTATATAAAAAGACGGAGCGCTCAAATTTTGCACATTATCTCGGGATCATGGATAAGGAGAACAACTCGACAGTATCATCGCCTACGATATTGACGGATATAATTCAAGCGAGGTCGAATATAAAACAAAAATATAACGCGTTAAAAACGGGTAGGTTTGAAACGGACGCGTTAATAAATAACACATTCGGCTCCATTATCGGACCTCTGAACGAGATACGGTCGTCGAATAACAAAAGGAAACCTTTCCAGACCGCATCGTCACCGCCCGCATCGTTACCGTCGCCATTGCCAGATACGGATTATATTGTGAATAGTTCACCACCACCGCAACATACCTCGCCTACAACGTATGCGGATTTGAACGCACGTTTCGGTCCTGGGACAAAACCGGTATTGGACCGAATATACGGCCCGAGAAAATAATCTAACGACGCGTTCGAATTGGGCGGAAAAGAAATACAATTTTTCGATAACGCGATACGCATAGAAGGCGATACACGTACATACCCGGTGACGGCGGGACTTATCGATTTATTATTCCTTAAATCCCCCGAGTCGGAGAAATATACACAGGCGGATTTAAATGCGTATAAACAGATCTTAATTCAGACGTCGGCGCACAGGACGTCGAACGGCGAACGTATTCGTAAATCTAAAGGACCGAAATCTGGAATAATATCAAATTTGTTTTCGGGAAAAAATAATATTTTAACGGGTGCGGGTATTAATATACGATTACAAAAACACAATATAACTTATTGGAACGATCCTAACGAGTTGGTCGATAGACTGCGTTTATTGTATTCGTCTCTCGCTGCGGGCAACACGGCGGTTCGTAACGAGATAATATCGATTTGCGAAGAATTAGTCGAGGCTAAACTATTGAAAAAAATACACAATGTCTAAGCGGGCGATTGCGACGGAACTTCACGCGTCGGCCAGACGGAGCTATTCGCGGCGTCGAGTTGTTTAGTTGTTTACGGTAAAAACGATTTATTCCAAGCAGATCTCGTAGACATGCAACAATATTCCGCCGTGAATAAATCGTTTAACTATATACTGTTCATTATCGATTGTTTTACTAAACGTTTATTTTACGCGGCCTTGAAGACCAAAAGGGGCGAGGAAGTCACTGCGGCAGCTGGTAAAATTTTCGCACAGAACAGACCTAATCTACTGCACGTTGATAAGGGTCGTGAATTTTACAATAAAAATTTTGAAGCCCTAGTAAAAAAACACAATATTAAAATGTATAGTACTTTCAGCGTGCTCAAAGCATCGATAATAGAAAGGGTCAATCGCACGATTAAATCTCGTATGTTTAGAGAATTCACTAGCAGAGGTTCGCACGTTTGGATCACGATTTTACCCGCTTTAGTTGACGGCTATAATAATTCAATGCATAGAACGATCGGTATGACGCCGATGCAGGCTGACGCCCACCCGTTACGGGTAAAACTAAAATACGATGTTGAAAAAAAAACGGGGAAAATAAAATTTAGCGTCGGTGACAAAGTCCGCATTAGCGTGTACAAGGGTGTTTTCACCAAAGGATATTTACCCAATTGGTCTACGGAAATATTTACTATTATTAAAGTGAATAAGACTACGCCGCCAACATTTATCCTCGAAGATTATACGGGCAGTCCGATAGCCGGCGGTTTTTACGCCGAAGAAATACGTAGGACTATGTACCCCGACGACTATCTGGTTGAAAAAGTAATTCGCACAAAGGGTCACCGTGTATTCGTTCGATGGTTAGGCTTTACGGACGAACATAATAGTTGGATAAATAAGGCTGATTTAAAAATATAAACACAGTTACCGCGGTACGATGGACGCGTTTGGAGGTTCGCCGGCCAGCCGGACGAATAAAGTCATCGCGGATATGGAGGAAAAATTCGAAAAAGAGCTCGCCTTACACGTCGATTTAATCGAGATAATCGACGGTAAAATGACTGTAGTCGGTGGAAATTTTACAAAAGAGCTATCTATACATAGTAATATAATTGACGCAAACGAGAAAAAAATCTCGACACTCGTACAGTCTCTCGATAAATATTTTTCGGAAAACGATAATAAAATTGAAACTCTAATCGAAACAGTAGAGATTGCTAATAATAACGTCATTGATTTGAAAACTAACTTGACGCACGCATACGAGAGGATAGTTATACTCGAGGATAAAATCGATGGATATCAGTATTCATTGAAGACTACCGCTAGTAAGACGTTATGATATATATATATATATTATAATATAGCAAGTGCAAAACTCGTGAATGATGTCGTCAGCTATTCTAGGTATTCAGTGTGTGCTAGGACCGAACTCGAAATATTTAATAAAAGAAATGTCGGTAGTGGACTTGGAGGGACTTGCTAGTCAACACTGGATTTTTAAACACTCACGAACACCAAATACATCGAAAATCGAAGCTGCCAATATGTGGTTGTTTCGCAACTATCACCAACTGTCATCAGATTGCGGGGACGTGGAGTATTCTGATTTTAAAATCGTTACATTTCGAATGCATATACGTGAAAGGCGAAGAAAAACGGCAGATCATTCAAGACTTCATTCCCAATGTCGAAATCATCGAAATGGGCGCGGATTTGGACTGTCCGCGACTCGACCAACTACACGCGGGACCGGGCAAAAATTTACAACCATGCTGTTTATACCATATGAATTTAGATAGTGCACAATGTACATATAATCGAGTTTTCGCATTGCTTAAATGGTTTAAAAATAATATGTAAAAATAATGTGTTATATTGTTTAATTTTTATAATATTTCTGAAATAAATGTATATTATATTATATAATCGTGTAAAGATTTTTATTACGCATATATCTGTGTGTGTATAACATGTATATACTCCGCACCTGGGATTGGCGGTTGGTCAGCATCACACAAACGACCTCGCATTCCGTAATACGATTTTTAAAGATAATTTTTAAACAATTTTTCGTTTTATTCTAACAATAACATTCCTCAACAAGTATTGAATCTGCACATGTTTAAGATTATATTCTTTAAATTTTTCCCCCTCCATCACGTTATACGGCAGGTGTTATTCAATTTATCGACGGCAGGTGTTATTCAATTTCTCGTTTATTCTCAATTAATTTATATACACATAATATAATGCCTACGAATGTCGAGTTTTTCACACAATCGTATTCGTTAGCCACCCTACATGCGGGGTGTAAAATACCATCATCTGGCGGCGAAGGTCAACCCGCCAGTCGCGTGTGGTCGAAGCGTCACATTCCGATTACAACGCGCAGGATCCGCTCGGCGGACGACCCTTTTCGACCGCGATATTTACAAACACATGTTGTGTTTATCCAATCGCTGTACCGGCAACCCGCTAAATATTCCGCGCGCGTCGATCGATTTTGGGTGGGAGGTGTACGTTTATGATAATAATTTTGGACGCCTGACCGTTGGTCAGTGCAGTGTTGCCAGACGTACGAGAATTCTCGTACTTGTACGGGAATCACAAGTTTATGTACGAGATACGAGGAAGCATAGATCTCGTACACATTAAGTAC
The DNA here is from genome assembly GCA_020882235.1 of Schizaphis graminum. NCBI lineage: Eukaryota > Metazoa > Arthropoda > Insecta > Hemiptera > Aphididae > Schizaphis > Schizaphis graminum. The sequence continues at coordinate 31,030,772 of CM037035.1, read as the reverse complement.
GAGAATTCCTTAGATTTCATTAAATACAAAATTGAATTATAATAATTGTTAAATAGATTTGAAAAATGTTTTCATAAAATTAGAATTATCATTTACCTACCATTATAAATTATTATCAATATTTTTGATAATACTCATGACTCATGATAAAAAGATAATAGTAAAAAATTACGTATTTATATTATAGACATATTAATATTATTATGCATAGACTAATTTAGGTCTATGTTATTATGACATATTAATATGATACTATCTTAAATCGTGATTATAACCATTAACCGTGCTATAAACTATAGTATATAATGTATAAACTAATTTTAAGGTTATCCTCAGTCCTCAAATTGTCTAATTTTCTGATTTTTCAACACGTCATGTAGTCATCGACATCAATCTATAAAATGTCGTCGTTCGTGCCTTTAGATAATATGAGTAATTCAACTAATTCTAGTGACGAAAAACCTAACTGCGCGAAGAAGGCAAAATTAAAACATAGGTCACAAAAATTTCGTGAAGAATGGTGTAATTTGGATGACTTTAAGTATTGGCTGAAGCGTGTTGAAAAGGATCCATTTAAGGCAAAATGCATAATTTGTAATGTTACCATGGTAGCTGAATTTAGTAATATTAAAGGACACTCTAAAGGTAAAAAACACAACCAACATGTTACAGGAGTACAAAACAAACAAAGGTCTATAACATGTTTTACAACTAATGATACAACATCATCGCAAAATGAATCTGTGTCTAAAGCTGAACTCAAATTATCAGCATATATAGCTGAACATAATATATCTTATTCATCAATAGATCATTTATCTGAACTTTTTAAAGAGATTTTTCCAGACAGTAAAATAGCCCAAAAAATATCCCTTAAGCGAACAAAATTAACGTCGATAGTTAAAAATGTCATTGGTGCATCACACAAAGAAGAATTGTGTAGTATTTTACAAAACACCAAATTCAGTATTTTGACAGACGAGTCAACTGACATAGCTTCTATTAAGACATCGTGTATTGTAGTTCGGTAAGTTATACCTACAACTAAATATGTAAGATATTATGATAATTAAATTTTAATATAATATTATATTCAACGTAAGTATTTTGATAAAGATACTGGTAGAATTGAAAGTAAATTTTGGGAACTTAAAAATGTGTTTGATGAAGAAAATAGTAATCAATCAGCTACTGGTGAACATTTGTATAAATGTATTACTGAGTCATTTGCTAAACAAAAAATTCCACAACAAAATGTTATCGGATTTGGATCAGATGGGTGTAGTGTCATGGTAGGAATAAATAATTCAGTAGCTTCTCGTTTTAAAAAGGACTATCCAGGTATATTTGTCATGAAATGCATATGTCACAGCGCTCATTTGTGTGCATCTGAAGCCTGTAAACAACTACCTAAAAGCTGTGAAGAATTTGCACGTGGTATATTCAATTTTTTACACAGCAGTGCCAAAAGGCAAAATGCATTAATGCAATTCCAAAAGTTTTTGGACTTAAAGCCTCATAAAATTCTCCACCCTTCACAAACCAGATGGTTGTCATTAGAAGCTGTAATTAAAAGAATTATTGAACAATGGGATGCCTTACGGTTGTATTTCACTGACACCTATTTGGAACAAAAACTTCATATCACTGAATTTATATTTAATTCAGTTAATGTTTTTTTTTTGTGTGTACGGGAATTTGTTGAGGAATACGAGCATTTTGAAAGGTTTGTACGTTAATTCTGTAATTGTAATCTGGCAACACTGGGTCAGTGAATTTTAAATCAGTCGTATATTTTCGCCATCACAAACCAGACCTCTTCGCCTAACATCGTCTATCAACGAATTCTAAATTTCACAACATCATTGTCCGAATAAAGTGAGTTTTATTTAATAATAATTATTATTATTATATGGAGACTTATTACACGAGTCTCTAATGTCTATAATTTTTTTTAAAATATCATTCGTTTATATATTATACGAAATTAACAGTTATATTTTTCAGTTCTGAATTCATTCAACGCATTAACTCTTTCAATACATTCAACTACGTCAAACCATCCGCAACTACACGATCTACTAAAATTAAAAGTGAGTTAATTAATTTAATTAATTTAAATAATTATACAATATTGTATCAAACTCAATTTTTGTTCGATATTAATAGATAATATTATTGTTTTAGTTCACCCCCGTTTCACCCGCAGACCCCGTGCTATCATCAAAATCTTTATTTCAGAATATAACTCGAAAACTTAAAGTGAGTCAATTTTTACTCTAATAAAATAATATTAAAAATATCTATTCACGCATAGTGGTTTACATGTGTACACTAGCGTTTAGTCAATTTAATTTTTATTTATTTATTTTTTTACTGTTCCCAGCGTACAATGGCATTCCTCCAGACTTTAAAGAGCCAGGCGAATACTGTAAATCTCTCAATCGGGGAACTCGTTGTAGACGAAACGTACCCCGTGCGCACGATGGCAAATGTGAACACAAAGTTTGGTATCGCTGTGTCGTGCGTATTGATAGATGTAACAAACACTCGCACTATAAATGTTTTCCTACCGAAATCGATCCGGATGACTGACGAGGATATTAGTAAATACAATCTTGGTGGTGTGCCTGCGGTAAGCCTCGTATATCGGGGGCTGAATAAAAGGAGCTTTATTATTGATTTTGAATGAATTATTTAATAGAGCTCTTCAATATAAATATATTGTCCTTATTATTATTATTATTGTTGGTAATAAAAAAAAAAAAAAAACAAATATGTTGTTATTTTCATTTTATCTAGATCCTATAATTTTAAGGGTTGTAAATATAATTATGTGCATTTCACAAGTCATATAATTATTCTAACAAAGATGTAACAGGTTTTTAAAAAAATATATAATTTAATAATTATTATAAGGTCAATCCTTATATACATAATTTAACAAGTTGAATAATATAAATAGTTTCGTCAAAATAAGAGGTTTTAAATATATATATATATATATATTTGGTATTCTACGAACAAATCTGTTTAAAATATTTTGAAAAAAAAAAAAAAAAAATATTTAATATTTAGAGATATTTTATTTACACATAGGTTATACATAAAATACTACATAGAGTTTAAGTCGAGTCTCGATATTATTTTTTTCTTCCAATGTAGCGTTGTTCTGCCTTCATCGCTACTCGACCAGGCCGTATCACTCCAGTGGAAAGATTGTGCATCATCTAAAATTTTGATGTGCGGTTTTAAAAAAAGTAGTATTTAAAAAATATGTATATATAATGACTTACTCGATATCTCGTTGTCGTGGGGAAATTCACGGGATAAAAGTCCTAGAATGCACAGAGAGTCCGTATCTGCAGGTGACACCCACGGAAAGTGTTGCCCGGCTTCAAATCCGAGCGAACTACGCTCATCTTGGTCCTTGCGTTCAACGACTCGCAACGTATAGTCCGTAGATGGCGGGGAATAAATCCGGTGACTGTAAATAAAATAAAATAAAGTTTAATTTTAGGAAGAAAAAAAACATTAGTTGAATAACTTACCATGCATTGCACTGTTCGCGTCGTTACCGCCGCAAAATACCTGGGTGGACTGAAAAATGAATCTGACATATTTTTTTCTGATTAAGAACGTTATACGTTAATGTAATACTTACATTTCCAAACAATCGTTATACCACAGTATCTTTAAACTTTTAAACAACGTACATTTGTTAGAACTTAGAAGTTAGAACGTGTATTATATTATGGAGAGAATATTATAATAAGACAAGTTATAACCTAACTTTCTAGTTTCTATTATTATTGGTTTGTTACAAATCATAATGGTATGATGACAATATGTTCTATCTAAAACTATCGTGGTAAGGACGCCAATAGAATATTTATTTATAATATACATTTAAAACAGATAATTATTACATGACATAGTGCGACATCTATTTTCAATGTAACAATAATGTACGCCTGAAATTGAATTAAGCGCAACCCAATGTACAAGGTTTCTTATCACTATTCGTCAGAAAAAACAGTCACCTAGCTTTGGTCACCCAACTTCACACACGTACATCTGATGAAATTTTCTTGGCTTTCCACGTATGTAGGTTAAGTTCTTCGACTCTCCCGGGAACTCAACGAAAAAAATTAAAAACTACGCATGACTACCCCGATACGCGTCGTACGGGTAACAGTCACCTGGCGTGTTTGTACGCCGTTTTCGGTTTCCCAACAAGCTATGAGTCCTTTTTAAATATATACATCTGATGGGAAATTTTCTTGGCTTTCCACGTATGTAGGTTAAGTTCTTCGACTCTCCCGGGAACTCGACGAAAAACTAACTCGTCGTACGGGAAACTGGCGATTTACCGTTTTTTTGGCGTTTTCAAATTGATTTCTTTATATATGCAATTTTCTTGGCTTTCTGGATATGTAGGTTTCGTCGTGCGAGAAAAAAAAAATTAATTAATTACATGAACATATATTTTGTTAGGAAATCAATTTTATTAATACATGTTTACAAATCATTGATTTAGTAAGTTGAAATAATAAATAAAAATTAGCAATATAGCTGCGCTATCTTGTGTTTTATAATGGTGATGTGACTTACAAATTGCAATATAAACGTTTGGCGCCTGGAATAAAACATAATGCAGCAACACATACAAGGTTTCTTATCACTATTCGTCTGAAAAACAGTCACCTAGCTTTGATCACCCAACTTCACACACACGTAATTACGATTACTGTGCAGCCACCAGATAATCAGTACACTATAATAACGATAATCGTTGCGATAAATGTGAACTTTTATCTGCGATAAAAATTATTATACGTTATTAGGTACCAACAGAAACTAGAAATAATCAACACGAATATTATTTAATTTTTCAATACCAATTTATTTCTAAATTATAACCAAAAAAGTTTGTTTTCTACTATTTATTTTACGAAATTTGAGTCTTATAACCGATTTTTTTTTAATGTATTTGGATACGTCCGGACCGTTCCAGACGATTTTGAGTCTAATAAGCGACTGAACCTTATATCCGTGAGTCTTATAAGCGGCGTCTACTGTATTAATTTAATAATATAATAGTAAAGAATACAGTTTTTGGATTAACCAAATTTTTTCAAAAATTTAATCCTCTAAAACTAAACTTAAATAATCTACATTATTTATATAAATACTTCAGGCAATACATTAAAGTCAAACCCAATCTTATTTATTATTATTATTTATATTATTTATCAAACATTTTTATTCTAATTTGATGTCATCATTACTGATTACTACTATTATAATATAATATTACCTACTGCATATTGTATGCATAAACATAATAACAAAGTCGAATGGCAAAATGTAAATTGTACATAACATATAATATATAGCAATAGTTTGCTTGGTTGTGTGTGATGACATATTTAATATATTTATCATACTAAAGTGTATACATTTATTTAATATACCTATTAATTGTTATAACCTATAGAAACCTGATCACTATAATTCCATATTTTATACAAAATGCATGTTACAAATGCAATTTATATACCTAACTACTTTTGTTCTTTTCTAGGACAATGACCTATGGTGTCGTGGCGTTTATTTATATATAAAAAAAAAAAATTCAATTTTAAATACCTATTGCTATAAGTGTAATTACCATTTATATTTGTATAGTTATATTATTTATATTTATTATTTTTTTTTGTATTGTTTTTCTACATATTTTTATTATAAATATATGTATTGTATTAGATATTATGTAAATAAAAAAAAATATAATTGAGGTATTCAATGTTTTAAATTGTATAAAATTATGAATTTATGATCAATATAAAATTTTTAAAAGCCATTAAAGCATAGTCAAACTTAAACTTTTTATTTGTATGTATAACTATTAATATAATAAATGAATAATATTTACAAAAGACATGGTAACAATATTCTTAACAAAATATTAATGTTTGCAATTTATTAATTTTTTTCTCGATTCAAAAATAAAATTTTTATATAAACACATAAATATTTAATTATCTGTTTTTGATTTATTAGGTAGATAACAATTATACAATAAAAGTTAATTTCATTAAATTTAACTAAATATAAATTATTTTAAAAAATTAAATATTTTATAGATTGTTAATACCTACACTCAATTGTATAATTTAAAATATTTACAATCAGACTATAGAACTATTTAATTACCTTTCGTCTGAAATTAAATGGTAGCTATTAAATTAAATTAAATAATTTAAAATACTTATGGTTGCTATTGCTAATCAATTCTTTTGAAATTACTAAATGTTTGATATATCATATAAATAAAAAAATTGAATTGAGGTATTCAACCTTTTAAACCGTATAAAATCATGAATCAATAATCAATATAATACTTTTAAAAAATGAGCCTTTAAAGTATAGTCAAACTCAAACTTATTTTGTGTAGGTAATTAATTACTATTCAATGATAAAATCTAATTTATTGAATCCAAAACAGTAATTTAACTATATTATGTATTATATGAGTAAATCAACACTGTGCGAACAAAAGAACGTCAATGCTCTGCAACAATTGACTATACACCTTTACCACCAGTGGCGTGCCCAGGGGGGGGAGGTTAGGGGTTATGTCCCCCCCCCATTGACTTTTTTTTGCTGACTTTCGGAAAACAGATTATTAGATATTAAAATTGTTACTTTTTAGAAAGTCATTGCTTTTGATTATTAGTAATAAGTTATTGCTTATATATCATATTTATTATAATATATATATTTGATTATAGTATATTATTATATTATACTCTATATCCTCTCATTCTCTGCCTATTTAATTTTATGATGCAAGTTTTTGCAATTTCTCACGTTTTTGGATTTTTTTTTAATATGGTGTTTTAATGAACAAAATACTTAACTAAATTAAATTCATTATTACACAAATAGATTATTTTACAATAGTAATTAATTTAAAACATATAAAATCTAAGTACATAATATGTAACTTATTTCGTTTATTTTAGGAAAAAAAAAGCTTTCTTAAAAGTAATACCATCGAGAATAAATAAATACAGAAAAGAAATGCCGGGTATACCTTTATCTCCCGATTCCCAAACCTATTATTACAAGGTCGGAAACATGGTTATTGCTGTAATTTTCTATGCAAATAATTTTGAAATTTTTTTAATTGTGATTAAAAGTTTAAAAAACGATGTTAATCCCCACCAGTATGAAAAAGCTGAAACAACTTGTACAATATCAATATATATTATATAATGTAATCAAATGTGGTTTATAATAGTATTCATACAATTACACTTATCAGAGTTACCCATTAGTCTGAAAAACTTGGAAGAATCGAATAGTAAGCTATTTAAACAGTATGAATACTGAATAGGTTTGGAAAAGCTGAAGATATTTTAACAAATATTCCAGGTCCAAACGAAAAAAAAAACTATAGATAAATGTATGAATATATAATTGAAAAAAAATAAAGGATATAACATATAAAACTATTAAATCTTACTAAGTCATGTTGGGTAAAGCAGATGTTTATTTAGATATAACACCTATAAATTATTGAGTTTTTTTTAATATACACTAATAACTAGTGTAGTAGAAGTAGAAAGTATTTTTTCTTTGTAGGTACAAACATATTTCAAGTAATAAAAGATTTAATTTTAATGAACATAATTTTGAAATATAATATTTAATTATTAATTTTAATTCAAAAAAATAATACATTCATCAATTTTTATATGACTTGTATTTTTACAGTGCAATTTATTATGCAATTTTTATGTATTTTTTGGTATAATCATACAGTTCTTGTGTGTTTTTAATGGAATTAAATCCGGTCTTTTCTTATAACATATATCCCCCCCCCATAGAAAATTCCTGGGCACGCCACTGTTTACCACATATGATAATAGACACTAATGTAGAATACACACATTTGATATTTAAAGAAATACACACTGTCACGATGTTTGATATCCAAAAAAATAATCTGCAGTGCTGATTCAACACTGTTGACCAGCGGTTCCCAAACTTTTTTTTCCGCGGTGCCCTTTTAGAGGCACCAAGTTGGCCACGGTGCCCTGCTGTATATAACATGAAAGATAGATCAAAAAAAGTACTCATTGAGAACCAATTTTATTAATTTTATTAAACTTAATACAATCTAAGCATTCTAAGCTACACAACTAATTTAATTATAAATTAATGCATTTTTAAAAAGATAAATTAATAAAAATTATTGTTATTATGATTATAATTATTACATAAAAATATTACAAAAGAAAAATATTTACAATTTAATTTTAATTAATGTGATGTATGTGGCTGCTTATTTTGGCACAGTTTTGCAATGTCAGGTTTTATTTTTGATAATTGGAGTCGGAGGTCAGGTTCAACATTGAGGCGGTTGCGGTATTTGGTTTTAGTTGCAGCGTATGACGAAAATACTGACTCGCATAAGTAAGTAGTGGCAAAGGGTAAAAATAGTGTTTTCGCTTTCTCGCTTAAATCTTCATAACTTTTGTCTTTCACACTTAACCAAAATTCGGCATACGAATTGCTGATGAAGGAAGATTTTAATGTTAAGTCAGAAGTTAAATCGATCAACCTTCGTAATCACTTGAAGATAAGCTTGAAGGTTTCATACAAACTGAGATTGGATTCAGTACCCATTCATGGTCTTTCAACAATACTTCCGGGAACGATCTGCAGGAAAATATTGCTCAAAAGAATTTTTTAGCTGTTTGAGGTGCTCAATAATATCGTTGACAATATTAGTAGAATCCTGCTCATCATTTTCTTCCAAAAAGGCTTGCATTATTGGAAAACATTCAAATTTGCCTTTAGTAGTACACTGTGCCCAATAATCAATTTTCCTTTTGAATGCACTTACTTTGTGGCTGGCATAAAAAATTATCATAGTCCTTCCTTGTAAGGAAAGACTGAGCTCATTCATTTTGCTAAAAATGTCAGCCATGTATGAAAATTGACAGAGCCGTGTTACATCATTCATGATTTCACCCAATGTAACGTTGTGGTCCATTAAAAATGAAAGAACTTCAGTTCGTAATTCCATTAACCACGTAAGAGCCTTGCCGCGTGACAGCCACCTGACTTCTGTATGGAAAAGTAATGTGTACTATGAAGACTTCCCATGTCATCACACAAAATTTTAAAAAGTCGGGATTTCAGAGGCCGTGACTTGATAAAGTTGATTATTTTTATAGCATCATCCATAACGTTTTTCTAAGAAAAAGGCATGGTTTCCATTGCCAGAGCATGTCTGTGCAGTATGCAATGTTGTGCAACTGTTGGTGCACAGTTTGGGAACCGCTGCTGTTGACGGTCTGGAACTAAAGTGTACGAAGGGCACGAAAACGACTTGTATTCAACACGAATCGACGAACAGTAAGCCTACAATACGTACAGAAATATAACACACATAAAATTGTGCAATTTAATCGAAATCATTAAAATAATACCGAGTAGGTTAAACCGTACATAGGTACCTCATACGTCGTTCGGCGATTCTAATCGTTACGTCCAATCACCGTAACAGATTTTACGTACAAACGGTAAAGTATGGCGTTTAAAGGACGTGGGGTACGCGAAAAACTATATCACAATGACGAAAGCGTGAATTAGAAAGACGAAAACTGAAAAAGTCGAAATAAAATCGGCGAGAACGTCGGTCGGCGGCCGTCTCGGTTAACGCGACGGCGAACGCAACGAAACAAACACGTAGAAAACGGGCACTCTACCGGGCGTAAAAAAACACGGAGTACTCGAAAAACATGACGACGGGGCCGTAAAACGCCAAAAAATTTACAAAAAAGGGGTTCAAACGTTGAAAAGTGTTCGAAAACTGATGTACTCAGTAATAACAAAACGTCGACTTTGAAGTTCGAGATAGCGCGATAACGCAAAAAGGTGATAACGGGTCGGGAAAAAATTTCTAATTTTCGATTGGCTTTCTACTAAAGTACTGGCAGCGCACGGGCGGACAACGGGCGAACTCCTTTAGGTTTTATTATATAAGACTAGCGGCTGGTGTGCCTCGATTCCAGGCTTGTAGAAGCCGCCTTCGGGGCCTTCGAGGGGGTTGAGTGAAAATCGTTTCAAGGGAAATTCGGTTGGAAATGATAGTCGGGTGTCTAGAAATCGGTCACTAAAATTTTTATAGAGTTGATTATTCTGAGAGTGAGATATCAGTAATCAGTTATCATTCGGTGTAAAAGTTTGTGTTGAGGTTTTCCCGGTGCTTTTTTGCATGAGAATAAAATAAATAAATAAAATAATCCGACTGCGTCGAATTGCAGACTATGTGGGCGCGATTAATGAAATCTGAATTTTTTATTTGCTAAAAATTGAATATACTTTTGACGCGGCTACGGCGGTAGTTGGATGTGAGTGTTCCGCGGTGCGCCGGTCAATTCGTGGTGTACGTTGATCAAACACGAAAAAGGTGTAATAAACAAAAAAAAGACGAACACCAGTTTGAATGTAGTGTGTTGGCTTTATTAGCACGTAAATATGTTCACAAATGAGGGTTTGTGTCGCGCGTGGCGAATTTCGGTACGCGGTGACGAACAACCGTATAATAATAAAAATAAAAAAAACACGACCACGAGGTCGATACACACGGTGAGTGAGTATTGAGGTTCCGATATGAATTAAGGAACGATACTTGTTTAGTATTGGCGATCGATAGTGGTCAGTCGTGGTTGTCTGTGTGAGATAAGCGTCGACGGACTATCAGCCCGATCGGTTAAAAGGACAGTTTTTAGTCTTACGATAGCTGCGACCGATGCACTATCCATCGCCAATCTCAAGTGCGACAAATGAGATCCAAATTTTAAATCTAATTAAAATTTTGTAAATAAAAATTTATGTTATTATTATATTAAATTACAACAAAATTTCTAAATTAAATTACCAATGTTAAATTTGTTGAATAAATAATAATTCCATACAAGTAATTTAAACGTTCTAAGTGTCGTGCGTTCAATGATTATAAATAAAGGAAAATTTTGTACGAAATTATACAACCTTTTTAATCGGCCTTTTATAACGCCGCGTCGGCTTATCGACGTTGCTTTATCATACATTATTATGACCTGTATATTTGTTAACGTTAATCTAGCTATTACCGTCTTATTGTGGTTTGGGACTTATTATTTGCTTGTATTTGTATACTGTGTGGTGGTTATGCTATTTTAGGCGTTTAGGGGAAATACGCTATGTTGGTATTATAGGTTCTAATTCTAATATAAAGGAATATTAAGCTCTCTTACCTTTTGATACCTCGTGTAATGTATTCCGCTACCACTCGCACCAATTTGAATCCACTTCAGCCCCTTTGCATCACTTATTCCGCGCACAATTTGCACGCGATCCGGTTCGAATGACCATATGTTCGGGCCGTACGGCAATTTGCATTTATTTATAATCATTGAACGCACGACACTTTGAACGTTTAAATTACTTGTATGGAATTATTATTTATTCAACAAATTTAACATTGGTAATTTAATTTAGAAATTTTGTTGTAATTTAATATAATAATAACAATACTCGATCGATTGTAATAAAACAAAATGTGTAAAAAAAAATACGACAGACCGTATTGTCAATGTGACGGTTGAAGCAAAAGAGAGCGATACCGGACGGCCGGTACTCGTCCGGGGCGACCTGTCTTCCCGTCCCGCCCTACGCCTTTGCGGAGAGGTGGGAGAGTTGACTATGTCGGACCAGCTTTGGTGGTTGATAAGGTGCAGACTGGTCGTTGCGGTGCCTGTACTTTGTAGTTTGTATAGGCGACCGTAACGTACCGTGTCACTTTATGTGTTACTAATACACCTCAGGTAGGCAATCCGACTGCGTCGGATCGCAGACAATGTAAGTATTGTGAGTTTAATAAATGAAATAGCCCATAATACGCCTCACGACTACCAACCAGTCATGCAAAAACTAGGTCTTGTCTCTTTAGCTGATAGAAGAGTTGAGGCTAACCTACTCATTCTACACAAACTAATTGATGGATCTATTGATGCTCCTTCCCTACTTGCACAAGTTGGTTTTAAAGTTCCTTCCCGCCAAACTAGGTCATCCACTCCCTTCGCTATTACTCCACACAATACCAATTACGGCAGAAATCAACCAATTGATAGGATGATGCGCCTTGGCAATAAGCACCCTCACTTGTTTACTAGATATGAGTAGGTGTTGTATTATTGCTATCATGTACCTAAAATAATGTAAATATTTATGTCTCACTATATATTATATCTTGTGTTTGTATTATTACTATTGTCTCCATAAAATTTATATTTGTAAAGTTGGGTAACTGTAACACCCACTTAGGTTAAATTTATATATTTTTGTGCATTATATTGGGCTCACTGCCCGTAATAAATAAATAAATACATTTATTACATCATGTTGTAAAAGTGTTACATTTTTTAGATTCTGAACGGAGTGATGAATGTATTGATTTTACAATGTGTGTTTTTTTTTGTGTTTGGAGCAGTAATATTGGTTCGATTTTTGATTTCAGCCCCTCTTTGAAAAGAAAATTGAATCTAGTTGGTACTTTGGGGGGTCAAAAGTTAAAAATTTTCAATATTTTTTAAATGAGTCGGGAAAAACCTTAAAAAAAATGAGGGAAAAACGGGATTTTTTACGCAAAACCAGTTTTCGACAAAATAGAATTTTTTATTTTGCTATAACTCAAAAACTAATCAATATAAATACTTGAAATTTTCACCAAATGTTTATATTAACGTTCTTCATACACAGTTAAATTTTCAAAGAATTTTGAATTTTTTTGAGCTATTTATAGACCACTGAAATTTTTATTTTTTTTTAGTATTTTTTTTAAAATAACAATAAATTTTTTTGGCCGGCCAAAAAAAAAAAAATTTAGCGGGGACAAATCACTTGAAAATTTTATTGAAGGGTCCACATAACTTGTTCTAACTCTCATTCAAAAATTATAAAAATACATAGGCACAATATTTTTTTATTAGCATTTGAAGTTCAAATATTGACAAAAATTCATCAAAATCATGAATATTTTTCACTATTTGGTAGTTAAAAATTTATAAATATTTTACTATCAAAAGCTAAGAATTCAAAATTTAACACTATGCTGTCCATAAGTTAAGCTTAGAATAATTATAAAAAAGTTTGAGGATTATTCAATTTAAAAAATTTTACGAGTGTTTAGAGTTTTAATTTTAATTTGAAATCAAAAATACGCATGTAAAATTACGTTTTACTAATAAATAATTTTCGATTTTTGTTATTTTTAAAAAATTATCAAACATAAGATCTTGAAGCTTTTACTTAAGTGTTTGAATTTGTGAATTTTTTTCAAAATTGAATACATGACAATATTTAAATATAATATATCCCAGACTGACAAATCATCTCCGTTCAGAATCGTTTTTCGTATACAATGATACCTATCATTGCATTCAAATTTAACCTACTCTAGTGTGAGGTCCACCCCACCCCCTAATGTACAGTAGAGCGATACTCACTTACCCGCTTTTTTTGTCTTAACTTGAGTAAGTAATTTTGCATAAAACCCTGATAAATCTTGGATAAATTAAGCACAGGTTTTGATTGATTTAACATATATAAGAATAATAATAAGGAATAATAATTAGAATAGTGTAATTAATTTTGCCAAGTGAATCTCCTATTTAATATAATATATACAGAGTGATTCTTTTAAGTGGGAACACTAATTATCTCAAAAAGTATTCATGTTTTTGAAAATATTTTTTTATATAGTTTCAAATTTTAAAAAAACAACGTTTTTGTTAAAAAAATTATATTTTTAAATATTTTTATCCATATAATTTTTTAAGTTTTTTAGTTTTTTGAATGACAACATAGATTTTCAATTTCATATTCCAAACCAGAATAATTTTCTGAGTATTTTGATACATAAAAATTGAATTTAGGGCTGGTAGTTTATGAGTTATACGTATTTAAAGATTTGACAAGCAGAGTGGAGTGGTACAGGGTTACCCCGCAAAATGTTTGTCCACTACTCCGCATGTCTAAATTTTAAATAAGTATAACTCATAAACTACTCACCCTAAATTCGAATTTTTTGTTTCAAATTCAAAATACTCAGAAAATTATTCTGTACCCACTTAAAAGAATCACCTTGTATATATATATATAAGAATACAATATTTATCACTGAATTCAAATTTAACACAATCCAGTAGGTATGTAGTGACTCACTTGTAACCTACTGTAAAGTAGAGCGACACCCACTCGCCTACCTTTTTTTTACTTATACAGTTATACTCTTATATTAATTTAAATTTTAAAAAATTCGTCTTGAATATCAATACGCTAATTTTATAGAACAATAGTCTATAATTGAAAAAAAAATTGTTTAAATCGTACGTTTTCTAGCTGATTTGTGACAATTTTACCATATAATGTACCTAGTTCCATTTTGCGTAAAACGCGGTAGTAATCGGAATACGAATTATAACATTGAAAAATAAAATAATATTATTCATTGACAAAAATTATTATTTTCGTATCGACGTCTTTGACTATTTATAATCCGTGCGCGGCTGCGATAAATAACCAGTTTTGACCCAGGTGCGGTACGGCTGCTTATGCAAGCGGGGTGGTGGAAGAAGCACTATTTCAGAACGCTGCCGCTATAATCGCTTTAGCAGCACATGACGACGGCAAATTCGTAATTTTTTTTGCCAAAAACATGCTTTCGTACTTCCAATAGTACTCAGGCCTCGTTGATCGTAGAAACATGATTTTGGTATCAAAATAATCACGAGAAGTTGTACTAAATATTCTTGGAACAGATTTTCAATATCTAAATTTGTCGATTTTATATAATTTTTTAAAAAAATGAAAAATTTTACAAACTTCAAACACAAATAAAATTGGTTAGAAAAAATATTTTAAAATTCTGTTCCAAGAATATTTAGTACAACTTCTCGTGATTATTTTGATGCCAAAATCATGTTTCTACGATCAACGAGGCCTGAGAACTATTGGAAGTACGAAAGCATGTTTTACGGTCTATTTTTTTCTACTGTGACGGCCTCCTAATGAATTCTATCAAATCTCGAGCATTTAAATCGTTTACGATCCGCGACGAACTTTGCGTTAAGCACCGTTTTTCTTATGCAATTCGTATATTTCATGTATAATGAGACTCGGATATTCATATTAATTGTGTTTTTTATGTGTTTGTCCGCAATATTTGTTTGTGTTGTCATTTTTTATGTGTATGATGATTGATGACATATATTTATCATATAATATTAAATATTAATGCCCACACCTATCAATATAATTCCATATTAATATCAAAACACATTAAACAAATGCTTCTTAAAATATTACAATTTATTTTAATTACAAATACATGTATTATGTATAATTAGGTAGGTATCTGTTTAACAATATTTTTGATTTATTCAATATTTTAAATCCTGTAAAATTATACATGTACCTATATTCAGTATAATTTTTTTAAAAACTATAATTTATAGTCAAACTCAAACTTATTTTCTGTTATTATTAATATTATATTTGATTAAATATTTATATTCTAAATTGAATGTAAAGTTTCTGATTAATACTGTTATATGTTTAGTATTAAATATTTTTTACTGAAAAAAATCAGAATATACAAATAAAAAAATGTATATTTAACGTTTGCAACTTATTTATGGTGTTCTTGATTCAAAATAAAATAAATATTAATATATTCATGATACACATCAATACATAAATTTAAGTTTTTATTTTATTATATTTATTAAATGGATATAATCAATTGTATGATATAATGTTATTACCATATAGGTTTGTATACATGTTGTGTAGTACTGTAGTACACATTACTCTTTATAAAAGTTTAATTGAAAGTCAGTATTAAATATTACTTTGAAGAAGTAGTTTATGTAAAGTGTATGTATATAACTGTTCAACTACTTCAACTCAACAACTCACTTAAAAACTATTAGTTAAAAACGGTCTAACATTTTCAGTATGTTTTTAATTTAGCCTGCAATAGTTGTTTGTATGTACTGTCAATATAATATATACATTTGATGAGATGTAATTATCTGGAGTTGTACAAATATAAATATTTAACTAACTCAAATGAAACAATTCACCTCTGTAATTTTAAATCATTTATTTTTATTGATATGTGATAATATACTGTCCATAAAAGTACATCAATACTATACTGTGCGAATGGACCTTTATCGTCGACAAACACTTCCGTGCCACCGAGCACAACCCGAGGTAAAATATTAATCTAATGGAGAAGGGTTGAGCAAAGGATAAGACAATGTAAATAAAACTATATAACACATTTTATTGGGTAAAAAACGGTAATTTAACCATATCGTATTGTACATGAGTAAATCAACACTGAATGTCTCATCTGCTCTAGGACGTTTGATTTGATGACGGAATCGGCGTACGAACGGCACACGTTCGGCGTCTAAAAGACGCGCGTTACTCGAAAAACACCATCCCCGGGTCGAAAATCGTGAAACGGGGCGACGAAGACGTAAAAAGGCGAAACGAAATGGCCGACAACGCCGGTCGCCGTCGACGCGATAGCGACTCGAAAAAAACAAATACGTAAAAAACGGGCACACTACCGGCAGTAAAACGACACGGCGGACGCGAACAACACGACCGCGAAAAAGGGCTTCGAAGTCGAACATTGTTAAAAAATTTCGAAAAAACGTTATATAGGTACAGTAATAGCGAAACGACGAAGCCGAAACGGTGCGAATGTGCGATAACGACGAAAGGCGATAACGGGTCGGGATATGAATTCTAATTTTTCGATTGGCCAGTACACTATAATACACACAGCGCAGCGATCGGCGGGCCGCGTCAACATTTATATTTTATGTAATAAGAAAGAAGATAGCGGCCCGTGAAACTCGGTTTGGGTGAAACTTGGTGTAAGTGAAAACCCTTGGACGGATGGAAGAGCTTGAAAGCAGATTGATTTTAAAAAAGGAAGATATGGTGGTACTGCGAGTCTTCTGTCGGGATGATAAAGCGGGTGTTGTCGAGAATTGATAAGACGTTCGATTGTTTGGCAGTATTCTTTCGAAAGTGAAAAATTTTTGAAAGATGAGACGTAGACTTTTGACTTTTGAGTGTCTAGTTATCAGCCCTCAACCGGTGTAAATAGATACCTGTCAGGGGAATCCACCTACGGCCAGGCACGTACACAGAATAAAATTTCGGGGGGGGTTTACAAAATATAGCAATACAAATTGTACAGCAACATAATAAAACAATTTCTTCCTACTTACTCATTATTTTTAATGTGACAATTATTATGCTAAATTATCATTTATAAAACTTTATTATGTATGTCATTTGTTCAGTGTTCAGAAGTAAGTATATTTAGGAAATAGGAATATTAGGAATAATAATATAGTAATGAAAATAAATAAAACTTTAAATAATATGTATTATGAACAGAACAGAAATCTATTTGATTATTATATACACATACAATTACCTAGGTATATTTTATAATAATAGGAATATAATAAATTTGACTAAATTTTTAAAGAAATTATTTCGGGGGGGGGGGGGGGGGGGGGGGTTTGAACCCCCAAAACCCCCCCCTGTATACGGCCCTGCCTACGGCGGATTGTCTAACGATCTGGCGTCGAAAATAGGAAAAAATGTTTAGGTCGAATGTTGTCGTTTGAGCGTTGAATCGGTAATCACTTGTCAAAATAAATTCAATGCAACAATACCTACCAGGTAGGCAATCCGACTGCGTCGGATCGCGGGACTATTTCGGCGCAATAAGTGAAATAAAAATTTTGTATGATCTCAATTTACAAAAAGCATTAAGGGAAACTAAACCAGCTAGGTAGACAATCCGACTGCGTCAGATCGCAGACAAATAGACAATGTCAGCGCATGGATCAAATATTATATGAATTGACTATTGAGTGTACAACGCATGCACTATGACAATGGTATTATTAATTAATCAGTATTTCACAGTAAAACAAATTGTTTATATGGAAGTAAATCTTATCCATTAATTTATTGTATTTGTATGTATTTAAAATAAAAAAATTGTGCAATGTAAAAGTTTTTTAAAGCAATGTTATTGGATTTTTAATCGTTAGGGGGATGCTGTTTTGTTCGTAAAATATTTTAAGTCAAAGCGAGTTTTTGAATGTTAAATAATTTATCAGTTATCTGTGGTAAAAGACAGTTTACACGCAAATAAACCTACCAAGTAGGCAACCGATTTTGTCGGATCGCGGGCTTTGTGGGCGGAATTGGTGAATAATAAGAACTTTTCATTAACTCTTATTTAGAAATATGTTATGTACAAATATATTTTATACATTTTGTCATGTTTCCCCGGAATTCGATAGTCGGGTGTAGATATGCTTGTAAAAAAGTCAGAGGTAAATCGCGTGTTGAATTTTAGTAGTCAGCAATCAACGGGGAAAATCAATTATGATACACAACTAAAGTAATCAAGCAAGCAAGCCGATTGCGTCGAATCGCGGACAATGTGGGCGCATAGGTGAAATTGTATTGTATTGTATATTATGTACCTATTGAATATACAATATTAACAACATTCGTAACACGGGAGTTACAATTTTATTTATTCTATTAATTTACAAAAAAAGTAACTGTAAACACGAAAGTAAATTTAATGGTGTATTTATTATATACATTATTCAAAATAAATATAAAACAAAATATTTTGTGAAAAAAAATGCAAAAAAAATCCGGGCGGGCATGTATTAGCATGCGCCGCCGCTAATTCCGCCGGGGCGGGTTTCGATCCTGCTAAACCTGCCTATCCTATCCATGGGGACCTAACGCCTAAACCTATCGACTACAGTTCAAGTTGAAGAATACTGTCAAATTTCGAGGATTTAAGCAGTTTGCGATCAGCGGCGAATTTTCTATCAATAACTGTTGTTTCTATGCAATTAATATATTTCGAATGTCATGAACTCATGAGAGTTGGATATTCTTATTAATTGTCTTTTACATGCATTTGCGTACAATATCTTTTAACATATAGTAATTTTTTACGTGTATTACATTAATTTGTAATATTAATTTAATAATATATGTAATAGTAAAGAATACAGTTTTTGGATTAACCAAATTTATTCAAAAATTTAAATCCTCGAAAATTTAATTGAGGTATTCAACGTTTTAAATTCTATAAAATCATGAATCAATGATCAATATGATACTTTTAAAAGTTGAGCCTTTAAAGTATAGTCAAACATATACTTATTTTTAGTAATTAATTATTATTAAAATAATTTATAAACGATTTATATTCTAATTAAATATGCACAAAATAAATTAATAATACTATTAAATGTCGTTGAACATTGTAAATGGTTGGCATAAGATATATTAACAACATTCTTAATAAAATTTTAACGTTTTAAATTGATATATTGTGTTCTCGATTCAAAAAATAAAATGTATATAATACCTACACATCAATAATCATCTGTTTTTGTTTTATTAGGTAGAAAACAATTATACAATAAAAGTAAAATTTATAAAATTTATTTTGATAAGCTAAATATTGTATAGATTGCTAATATACTCAATTGTATAATTTAAAATATTTATAAAACTATTTAATTACTTTTCATCTGAAACTTACATTATGGTTATTAAATTAAATAAAATAATTTAAAATACTTATGGTTGCTAATTAATTCTTTTGAACTTACCAAATTTTTCATATTGCTTTCATGATATCATACAATACATTATAACGATGTCGATAGTTTAATATTTAATATTTAATTAATAAAATTTATTATTAGATGTATGCAAAAACATGTAGTAGGTATTATACTTTATGCATGCGTTTATGTGTAGCATAAAATTACTTAATTACATTATACTAAATAATATGTTAAGTTGAACAATAATAATTTAAGTATCATGTGTAGATTACTTTATTTTCTATTCAGCTTGTAAGAATCACACGGTACATAGTTAATCAATTACTCTAACTCAACAACTCACTTATGAATTATTAACATTTTCTGTATGTTTTTAATGTATTTATGCTGTTAATAGGTATGTATACATCTGAGTAAAAGTATCTATAAACTATTCAACCATAGTGTAGCTTCCATACACTCTGTTGGAGTACATGCTGACAGTGCTTTGCGAATGAACCTGCATCCTCGACAAACGCTTCTGTGCAACAAAGCACTACTTGAGGTAAAACATTGGTCTAATGGTGTTAGGGCTGAGTTATAAAGGATAAGATAATGTAAATAAAATGATAAAATGCAATTTATTGAATAAAAAACAGTAATTTGACTATATTATGTAGTATATATGAGTAAATCAACACTGTGGCACTGTGCGAACAAACGAACGTCAATGGTCCGCGACGATTGACCATACACCTGCAACACATATGATAATAGATAATAATGCACTACACATACATTTGATATTTAAAGAATTACACACCGTCACGACCAAAAAAATAATGTGCAGTGCTGATTCAAATAATTAAAATAATACCGAGTAGGCAGGACGTAGATACCTCATACGTCGTTTGGCGATTCTAATCGTTCCGTCCAATCAAACTAATAGATTTCACGTACAAACGGGGTAAACGTACGGCGTTTATTGGACACGGGCTACGCGAAAAACCATACCATAATGTCGAAGAAAAGCGTGAATCAGAACGACGAAAACTGAAAAAGTCGAAATTAAATCGGCGAGAACGTCGGTCGGCGGCCGTCTCGGTTAACGCGACGGCGGACGCAACGACACAAACACGTAGAAAACGGGCACTCTACCGGGCGTAAAAGAATACGGAGTACTAGAAAAACACGGCGACGGGGCCGTAAAACGCCAATAAAATTACAAAAAAGGGTTCAAATTTCGAAAAATTATGGAAATTTTCGAAAAACGATATAATATATTATACACAGTAACAAAACGCGATAACGTAAAGACGTGATAACGGGTCGGAAAAAAATGTAATTTTCTGATTGGTAATTCCTTATGATACAGGCAGCGCCCGGGCGGACAACGGACGAACTCCTTCACGTTTTATAATATAAGAAGATAGCGGCCCGTGAAACTCGCTTTGGGTGAAACTCGGTGTAAGTGAATACCCTAGGACGGATGGAAGAGCTTGAAAGTGGTGAGTTTTCAAAAAATGAAGATTTGGCGGTAATAAGTCCGTGGTGTTGGTGCCACTGATTGGTAGTACTGCAAATATTCTATCGGGATGATGATGATAAGGCGGGTGTTGTCGAGAATTGATAAGACGTTCGTGGCGTCGATCGTTTGGCGGTCTCCTTTCGAATGTGAAAAGTTTTTGAAAGTTGAGATTGAGACGTAGACTTTTAAGTGTCTAGCTATCAGCCCTCGACCAGTGTAAGTCGATACCTGGCTGGGGAATCCGCCTACGGCGGATTGTCTAACCTCCTAGAGTCGAAAGTAGGAAAAAATGTTAAAGTCGAATGTTGTCGTTTGAGCATTGAATAATCAGCAATCTCTTGTTATAATAAATTTATATGCAACTATACCTACCAGGTAGGCGATCCGACGGCAGGAATACGATTGAGAACGGTCATTATTGGCGATACCTTTTTTAGACCCTTTGGACTATTACGATTGAGAACGCTCAGTTTTTTTTTCCGCGCAACGTTGCCAAATTTTGCCATACGAAATTAATCGGCTATATTAATGGCTATTAATGGCTAACCTATATAAATATGTACGACTCTTAGCACTGCTCACACACTGTCTATGTGACATTCGCTATCTTACATTTATCCATTAATAATGATACCTCATCTTTATAAATACAACGATAACGAATAATAAATAAAATACGGGCGCCCAAATAAAAGAAACAATTAAAATATTATAATAATTGACAACTCAATAATAAATAATAATAGTGAACGTGATCGATATCACTGTTATCACGGATAAAAGACAGTACTTCATGCTTTGGTGGATACCCACGGCCGTCGCACAGGCAAGGGAGGAGGGGACGACGGTTAAGCTCGCTGAGCTTATTACGTATAAAGGTCGTCGAACTTGGTCTCGAAATATCGCGATAAACGATAATCATATAATTATATCTTGAACAGATATACTTTAGTATTACTCAGTACGTGATTTTCCGTGTTATGCGTTGTGTTATGTCAAATATTTCACGTTAAATATTTCGTTATAAAATAAATATTTTACTTAAATAAAATGGAAAATAACCAAGAAATAAGGCTTATTACCTCTGAGCGTGGTGGAAATTTAATTGTTTTTAATAAACACAAACACCGTTTCATTAGACGGAGAAAAGACAATATTGAGAAGTGGACATGCACCAATAACAAATGCACAGCAAGTTTGTCGGTTGAAAAAGTTGAAAAAAACGGTGAAAATCAATTATCTGTTAAAGAAGTTTTAGGTGAGCACTTTCATTCTACGATAGCCACTTCAAAAATTGAACGTCAAGTGTTAAGGGAAAATTGTAAAAGGAAAGCAGTGGAAACAGTTTCGACTAGACCAGTCAAAATTATTCGTACGGAACTTATGAAAGGCATTGATACTTCTGTCCTCCAATATAAAGATATAAAATCTGTTCGAAAAGCAATTTATTGCGAAAAAAAGAAAAATATATCCTGCTTTACCCAAGAATCTTTCTGAGGCTGTTACTGAACTTCGAAATATGAAGACTAATGAATATTTTAAATACAGAGATCAACAGTTTATTTATGTACACGACGAAAAGAATTTAATTTGCATTACGACTAAGGATAATCTAAATTTTATGGTGAATTGCACAACTTTTATGGCTGACGGAACTTTTGATTTTGCACCAAATCATTTTTTACAAATGTATACTATACACTGTTATCAAAATAAATATTATGTTCCACTAGTTTTCTTTTTCTTAGAAAATAAATCAAAAACAACTTACATTGATATGTGGAATTATTTAATCCGACGCAGTCGGATCGCAGACAGTGTTAGCGCATGGGTGAAATATTGTATGTATAATATACATTGTATACTGTATATGTATTGACTATTTAGTGTACAATACCTGCACTCTGACAACGGTATACCAATTAATTACTAATTAATGGGTAATTCACATTAATACAAACTTTACATATGGAAGAAAATCTTAACAATGCATTTATTGTATTTAAAATAAAAAATTGTGCTAAGTAAAAATTTTTAAAATCTATAATATTGACTTTTTAATGTCTAGTTATCAGTCATCACTGGTATAAATCAGTTTACGTGTAATAAAGCCACTTATGTAGACAATCTGATTGTGACCATAATAGTATACACCTAATGTGTATGTAAAAATTAAATATTAAATACTAACATCTGCCAACACACTCATTAATATTATATATTATTATCAATATAATACACAAACAAAATACATGACTAAATTTGCAATTTATTGTGTTAAAAAAATTAAATAATACATTCAATTTCATGTATTTTATTAGGTAGATATTTTTTTAAACATTAGAAACATAATTAATAATTAGGTAGATATT
This sequence comes from Schizaphis graminum, assembly GCA_020882235.1. Classification (NCBI taxonomy): domain Eukaryota; kingdom Metazoa; phylum Arthropoda; class Insecta; order Hemiptera; family Aphididae; genus Schizaphis; species Schizaphis graminum. The sequence continues at coordinate 31,007,115 of CM037035.1, read as the reverse complement.
ATATAAAACATTAGGAATATAATTAATTTAAATAATATAATTATCTAATTATTTTTAATTATTTTATGTTTCTTACATAATTTGTGTACAGAGGAGAGTATGAATTTTACATGTATAATATACTTATAACATATTATGTTTATAACGCTTAAGTCCAACACATGTTAATGAACAATTATTGTGATAAAAAAAATAAATACAAATATTGTTATACATTATAGTAAGTAAAAGCTTTGCATACAATAGGTAGTCAAATAAAAATAAGAAATATTGTTATAATATATACTTGTACATTCTGAATAAATAGAAACCAATAACACCTTGTATTGTACAGATAAATCAATGCACAGTGTATATATAAAAAAAAAAAAACAAAGTACAAACAATTCCATGGTGTTTAGATGACAGGCATTATGTTAAATGTACACAAACAAAAAATTTACAAAATTAATTACAATAGTTGAATTGGTGTTGCACATATTAATTGCATTTTATGTGTTACAAACAAATTGACAATTACAATATTACAGATATCTTACAGTATATGTTTAAAAAAAAAGAAAAATAGGTATACACTCTAAAAATGTTAAATAATGTGTTCGACTATTAGTTACGAATCCGCATTGAAGCAGATTCGCATCCAGAGAGAACCACGTGGAGGTTGTCGAACTATCTCTCCTCAGTGAACAGTCGGGAGCAGCTACATGACTGTAGAAATAACCCAACTGTCCATGAAGTACCTAAGAATGTGCGGATCCCTAAGGATTAGGTACTTCAAGTGGCCAACGCCCGGTGGATCATAAGATCCATGATATGGCCAACGCCCGGTGGATCATTAGATCCATGATATGGCCAACGCCCGGTGGATCATTAGATCCATGATATGGCCAACGCCCGGTGGATCATAAGACCCATGATCGGTATACAACATTGTTGTATATATATAAACTGTTTTGTAGTCTCCGGTTAGAAAGTCTCAAAAAAAAATTTATCAGATGAAAATTTGTTATTGAAATTAAACAATGCTAACAGTGAATGGTAATTAGAAATAGTAAATCTGATATAATTTTTTTGTGAATAATTTTACCGTTGCCTACATACCTGTTACCCCGTTGGTAGTACTTCCCTGTACACAACGTTCTTTGTGACAAACCGCCCATTGCCATCATCGTACATGCCGACTCTGACAGATTGAGCGTTCCTCACTCTTGAAAATGCAACATACAGTTGCCCGTGTGTGAACACGGGCACCGGCAGAAGCAATCCAACTCGGTCAAACGTCTGCCCCTGTGACTTGTTGATTGTCATAGCAAACGATAACCTAACTGGGAATTGAACCCGCCTCATTTCGAAAGGCAGGTCGTCCTCACTACCCGAAGTCATGGGTATCGCTGGTATGACGATGTCCTCCTGTGCATCAACATTACCAGACAACATCCTAGCCTTAAAGTTGTGTCGCCGGTGTTCGGTGACCACTAACCTTGTACCGTTACACAGTCTTCGCTTAGGATCGAGATTCCTTAGCAACATGACTATAGCACCTACCCTGAGTGAGTTTAGGAACTCGGTCGGGTAATTTGCTACCTCGTCGGGATCGTCCATCACCACAGAGTATTATACATAGTAATTTAACATCACACAGATATGAGTTTAAAATAAATTAAAACAGTAGTAATACTAAGTTAATAAAAATAAGTGTTTTAAGTACCTATGCGTGTGTTTTAAATGTACATAAAAGTACATTGTATTTATTAATATTTCGTTATTTTGTGCAACGTCATACCACCAATTTGAATTTAACAATTATTAACTATAACTGACCCATTTGAATAAGTATAATTATATATCAAATTGTTGTAGCTTAAATAAAATACCATTAAACAATTTATTGTTAATTGGAGTTTAATGATTTTTATGTTTTATTTCAACAATTTGCTTGAGATAGAGCATGGCCAAGTATAGTGAAAAATACTATTAAAACTGCTGAAGTCTAATGTAATTTATTTACAGTATGTTTTTAGTAAAAAATTATTTAAATTTTCTATAGTCAAAAAGCATTATAATGAACGAAATGAATGTAGTTCTTACAACAAACATTTAAGTGTTATTGATTTATACAAAAGCATTAAGCAAAGACTTAGTATATTAAAATAAATAATTTGAATCTGCTTACTTTGATATCTCATCACCATCCCAAACTTCCATAGTGGCCGCATCATGGCCTTTGTACACGTATTTATACAAATACATGACACTCTTAACCGTAGAGCACACCTCAACGTTGATGTGTGCATCATATTTGGCCAGTAGGTATGGATTGTGGGGGACCACAAATTCATTGCCCACCTCTTGTTGTCTGACCAAGGCAACAGATCCATTGTTTGGTCGGCGGTACGTCGGGTACCCGTTGTTGGAAGCGTAGACAGTCTCTTCACTGTATTCTTTTGGATACTTCTTTGGACAACTGTTGTCCACCATGCGGTACGTAGCCGGTGTGGCGGGGCGCCTCACGGCGTCTCCGCGTCCACCATATGCGTAAGTCATCAGCGTAGCGTCGCGTTCTTCGGACCGTGCCGCGTCCGCTATCAACTGCTCTGTGTTTGGCGAGTGAGGTCTCGCGTCTACGAGGACCAGGGGCCAGGCATCGCTTGATTAACTCGCGGGTCGGGCGTGTGTCCGTCCGTTGCTCCTGGCTCTCCGGGAGCGCGGGCGCGCATTCGTCCGTCCCAATCTTGCCCCCGGTAGTTCACGTGCTTGCGCGTGATCTGCCGGGGTGTTGGCCGGTTACTCTCCCCGCGTGACAGTTGCAAGTGTTGCGCGTGGTTTGTCCGGTTAGCGCCCGCCGAGTCGCAGCGGCGCCTCGGTTGGGTCGCGATCCCAGAGTTATGTGGTGTAGCGGCGATTCCGGTGTGGAAACCGGTCTCGTGCCCGTGTCTCGGAGCTTTCTCGTAGCGGTGGATGTTAACGGCCTATGGCCCACTAATGCCGAGACGATTCCACCCGTCGATTTTCGTCGTGGCTTGCCACGGCGGGCGTCATGCGTCGTAAGGCAGTTGCCTTCGACGGTAAAACGTGACCGTACGTCCGGGTCCCATCCGGCGTGGGTTTAGGCGGTGTCAGCCGTTGGCCCACGTCGGGGCCCGCTACGTGCGCATAGCAAATACTCGATTGATGGCAAATGTGACTTGTAACGCGCCTCGCGGCAGCCCTTGCGGCTGTCGCGGGTCGCTGACCAACTCGCGACGCAGACATGTGTCCGAGTTGGTTCGCACTGCATCGCCGCTTCCGGAGCGTCGGTGCCGTGCGCGGTCGTTGTTCGCGCGGACAGGGGAATATACCCGGCGAAGCGCCCTTCTGGGCGTCCTTCGTCGGGTTTTTCTCCGCGTCGGCTGAAGGTGCACCACTACGTACCGACTTATGGAACTCGGTCTTGGTCTTCGATCTCGACCGTGTTCTCTCTGGGTCGGTCCGTTGTGGTCGCCCGCCGGCCATAGCCCGGTCCATGACATGGCTTGGCCCGGGTTATCTCGCGGACAATCGGCCCGCACGGTCGCCGCTTTTGGAGTTGGCGTCAGGGGATCGGGATGAAACCGTTTCCCAGAACCAACTCGGTTAGACTTTCGAGCCTTTCCCTTCAATAACGAGGGACACGTCGACGGATTATATAGACATGAAATACATGCCGAGGATAGCTGTTCGGATACATTTCCGTCCAGCTGACAGCAACGCCTTCTACCAGGAAGGCGGGCCCCTTTGGCGGTTAGATCGATGAGGTTTCGACCTCCTATCGAGGCTTCAACTCAAAGCGTGAACTGGAAGTAACCTTAAATGGTTGACCCAGGTTCGGTAACTAGGCTGACACTTATTACCGACCAGGTAATGCGACTTGCAACTTGAAAGCGTTTCCATGGAAAAACACCGGTGCTGTTGAGCTTCACCGGGTGACCTCGCCTGTCTTTAGCTAGATGGGATGGTCAGCGAACCGCCCGCCAGATTAAAAACTGGCTGGAGCGGGCCAGATAGGGGTCGAGAAAGCCCACCTACGTGGTGACCCCTACCGGCCGGCCCTTGGGTCGGTCGAAGAGGCTTTCAAAATCGGGTCCGTCATACCAGTTGTGACGGGCCCCAGGCGTCGCGTGATCTGTCACGTTGCGCCGAGTCGTGCGCTCGCGAGGGACGTGCCTATACCTGTGGCTGGCGGCAGCCTGCGAAAGAAACCAGTCGTTTTACGGTGTCGATCGACTGGCAGACGTCGCGGGTGTAACCCGGCCCCAGGGTCTTAGGGCCGTCGCAGACGACCGCACAGGTGTTAACCCTTAACTGGGGCGATCGCCCGGTGATCTGAACCGATTGTCGGTTGATCAGGCTTGGTCATGTCCTTAATTGGATGGGCCTTGCGTGGAGACGAACTTCCGGAGGTTGGCAACTCCGGTCGTAGGAGCCAGACTAGGACACGACTTGGACAGGACCAGGCAGATATATGGATGCAACGTACGCTTAGCCCGACGTACACCAGAGGGTGAAGGGCTAAATCTGGCGGTAGGTGTAAAACGCAGGGAAGGTCACCCGTAAACCAAATGATGATTACTGTGGAAAACTTATTTACCCCAAGTGATAATCCGGTTAACCCGGCAAATTCACCCTCTGCGGAGGCACGGACCCACGGATTTTGAGGGGGTCCAACAGTGACCGTCGACCGGCCAGAGCCGTGCAGCCTGGCTGACGTGCCTTCGGGCGAAAACAAATATGACGTGCCCACGGGCGAATTGACTAATATTACAGACGAGAATTTAACAATTATTGATGGTGCTGGCTACATATTGACAGCCAGAAGTACGTTACGCCTCAAAGGTGGAGGCGGGGACGATGATGGTACCGGTGCGAGTGGTTCAGCATACAACACTCCGTCTTACCAGAACAGACCCACAGCCCTTATAATAAAGCGCAAGAAACTTGACGAGGATGATACGAACCCTGATCCAAATGGTTCTCCTTGTGCGCATTCTGCGGACTTCGAGAAATACTCGGACGAGGTAGGCTCGCACATAGGTGACACTAAAATAATCCTCGAGGACATGATTGTTCAGACCAAAGTCGCTAGACGTTGGCAAAGCACCATCTCACACCAACTCGACAAGATCTTTATTAGCAATAACCGCCTTGCAAGGGCTAGCTTTAGGGTTCTCGGTATGTGGGAAGAGCAACGTAATGAGCTTAGGGCCTTACAAGAACATATAAACGACCTTCACAGCGATATGGGCGCTTTGAAGGAACGGTATAGTCAGTCTCAGACTGAGAAGGATAGAGTTGTAGCTGAATTGATAGCACTCCGATCGTCGGGAATCGGTTCAGCCCCGGTGTCATTTGTCACGCCACGCACACCCTCTCCAAAAAATGTTGATACGGCTGATGACAACATCATGATTGTAAGCCCGTCTGGCGCACCTTATGCCGAGGTAGCAGCTAAACCAAGAGTCTTTAAAAAGACTCGGGAAAATTTCCCTAAACTCGCCACACCACCACCGCCAGGCATCAGCGCACCAAAAAAGAAAAATAATAACAATCCTAAGAAGGAAAAAAGGCTGACCACGAACAGGGAAACAGCAAAGGAAAAAGTAAAACAAATAAATAAGGCCAGATCTGCCAAAGTCGGTCCTAGATTCGAGGTAACGACGGACGACGAGGGTTGGAAGGATCTGCGCAGGTCCATAGAGCAGAAGATCTCTAACCCTATAATCAGGACGATCAAAGCAAAAAACGGTGGCTTAATACTTTTTCCTGAAGATGCCGAAACCGTGGCGGCTCTTCGTCGCACGTCGAACCTGACTGAAAGAGCCCCGAGACAGCCAAGGGTAATTATCAAACATGTCGACAGACTCCTTGAAAAGGACGACATTCCTTGGTCTCTTAGTAAAAATATGTCTCTTCAGATAAGTGAAAAGGAGGTGTCTAGCATTAAACCTTCGTTTATGCTAGGACCCCGTAAAGGCCATACTGTCCATTGGGTTATTGAGGTCGCCCCAGAAACACTAACTAAAATTTCGGACAAAGTTGTATATCTGGGACTAACCAAATGCAAAATGAAAATTTACGACTCGGTCACCCAGTGCTATAATTGTCAGGGTTTTGGCCACACGGCACTAAAATGTAGGGAAGAATTTCCGAGATGCAAGATCTGCTCAGAACGGCATGATTCTAGAAAATGTACGGCGAAAACCTTAAAATGCCCCAATTGTCGAAGCAAGACCCATAATGCGGCATCTTCCAAGTGTCCGTCAAGAGTGGCTGCTATCAGACAACTGAACCGTCATACGGATTATGGGCGCTCTGTTCCTGAAAAAGCATCATCATGAATAAATCGAATATAAAAATATTCCAGCAAAATGTGAACCGGGACCGCATTGCGAGTCACCAATTACAAGAAGTCTGTAAAAAGCATAAAATTGACTATTTACTTATACAAGAACCACTAGTTTGCAGCGGAAAGGTTTACGCCTTTGAAAGCTGCAAAACACATTTAAGTACAGATATGAGAGCTGCAATAATAGCCCTTACTAATAAATACCAAACGCTAAAATTGAGTAATTTAACGTCAAATTTTATGGTTGCTATTAAAGTCGCCTATGGCAGCGACAACAACGAGCACGTCGTGCTAGTTTCGGCTTATTTTAAGTATAATTTACCGACAATAGCTCACGTTGAGCAACTCGAAGGCATTATGGCGAGAGAAAAGAGAACGATTATCGGCGCCGATACCAACGGCCACTCGAAATTATGGCACTCAATTAACCGTAACCGCCGAGGTCGGATCGTAGAGCAATTTATAGAGAAACATGGCCTTATTGTCCATAATCGTCCTTCGACTTTAAATACCTTCTGCCGTCGAGATGGTCGTACATCTAACATTGATGTTACGATATCCACGGCAAATACGGCCGGACTCATAAAAGAGTGCTCAGTTATGGACCTGACCGACAGCGATCACCGGATAATAAGCTTCTCCTTGTCCGTGAAAAAACCTGCTAAACGTGCTCCATTGGAGATCAGGTACAATGTTAAGTCCGCAAATTAGGATCTATTTAGATCCACGTTATACGGAGAGGTCGGTCGTATACCGGACGGTAGCATAAATATTAATTCGACAGCCAATGGAATCGTCAGCGCGATAACCGCGGCGGCGGACAGGTCCATTCCTAAAAGAAAACCCGTTAATTGTTTATGGAAAAACCCCTGGTGGTATCTTGTTCTGTCCACTCTCCGGAAGAACTTAGCCCGACAGCGACGATGTGGACTCATAAATACTAATAGACTTGCATACAACAAACTAAAAAATGAATTCCTGACAGAGATAAGGAACCACAAGAGGGCCGCTTGGAAGAGCTTTGCGGGAGATCTTAATAAGAACCCGTGGGGGAAAGCCTTCTCTTGGGCAAAACAAGGCAGTTCGAATAGCACGATGCCCAGCTCGCTTTCTGGCGCAAATGGTTCCCTAACCACGAATTGTCGTGAAACGGCTGACCTAATTCTTAATCCATATGTCCCTTCAGATCCGCACGGGGATAAATCTGAAGTCCAGAGCCCAATACGCTTTATAAACGATCTAAGTCCGGAAATCATAAAAACGGCCATCTGGAAGATGAAAACCAACAATGCCCCTGGATCGGACGGCATAACTGCAGGCATTTTAAGGAAAACGTGGACACCTCTTAGGGAAATTATAACAAACCTGTTCCTTAACTGCCTACAGAACGGGACATTCCCAGAGTGCTGGAAGGCAGCGAGACTGATAATAATTCCGAAACCCGGTAAGGAAAATCTCGGCGAGGTTAAATCCTACCGTCCTATTAGTCTCCTGCCTGTCCTGGGAAAAGCACTTGAATCTATAATCATAGGCGAATTGTTACAAGAAACGGACCTCGACTCTCATATCGAGCAACATGGATTCACTTCGGGCAGATCCACCATAAGCGCAATCGAAAATGTATACAACTGGGTTAATACGTCGAGTGCAAGACACATATTCGGTGTCTTCCTCGACATTACAGGCGCATTTGATAATGTTCAGTGGTCTCCACTATTGAGGCAGCTCAACGTCCTTGGAGCATCCGTGGGTACGCAAAGGATCGTCCACTCATATTTAAAAAATAGATCCGCCGAATTTGTATTAGAGGGCATTCGGTACACCAGGACATTAGAAAGAGGTTGTCCCCAGGACTCCCAGATTGGACCCACATTGTGGAAGGTCGCTATGACACCAATCTTCGAGTCCATAACGGAGTCCCGCAGGACAAAAATTATAGCCTATGCTGATGACATTCTCATCATGGTAGGCGCAGCTAGGCCCTATACTGCTTTTCGTCGCATTGAGAAGGAACTGGACAAACTTACAGCTTGGGCCTCTGACTTCAAGCTCGAGTTCTCGGCCGCGAAGAGTCAGCTCTTGTCTCTGAAAGGTGGCCTTAAGCCCGGGTACAGCGTCGGGTTTGGCACCAATGCGGATGCCCCTAGGATTTCGTCGGCTGCCACAGCGATGTACCTCGGGGTACTCCTTGACCCTAGGCGCAGCTATTGGGACCATGTCGCCTCCATATGCTTAAAGTCCAAGCCCATGTACAACCACTCAGATCGCTTTACTCGGCTGAATGGGGCATGGGGAGATTGGCTGCTAGGACGATATATAGAGGCGTATTCCTACCTAGAGTGACCTACGCGGCAGAGATCTGGTCAGAGGGCACGAAGCTTATCAAATGCCGCAAGAAACTACTGTCAGCTCAAAGAGCTCCTCTCCTAGCCATCACAAGCGCATACTCTACCGCGTCTACAAACTGCCTTGCAGTTGTAGCAGGCACTTTACCACTTGACCTAGAGATCCGATTTCAGGCTTTGAAACGGGCTCACTCTAGGTCCAAGATATCGGAGGCGGACTTCACTAACAGCACCGATGATCTTATGACCGAATGGCAGACCAGATATGAGACATCCGAAAAGGGCAGCTGGACACAAAAAATGATACCGTCGGTGAGATTCAGGTGTAGCATTCCGTTAGAACACTGGACAACTCAGTTCTTAACCGGCCGCGGGGATTTCAGGGCTAAGCTCCACAGCTTTACGCTTGCCCCGGATCCCATATGCGCATGTGATCGGATGCCTGAAACGGTCAAGCATGTCCTTATGTACTGTCCAAGAACAAAAATTGCCCGAGACAAACTAAAACGCGTCCTGAGACAGGAAGGCGTTGGTTGGCCTCCCGACGATGGAGCATTCCTGACTAACAAAAGGACATATGAAGCACTAGCCATATTTGCTAAAGAGGCTCTAACAAATAGACGTGACCGTTAAATTACATTAGGACATGTACCTTATGGGTCAGAACGCTGCCCCGTCAGTTGACGGAAGGCGCAGACTCGGGGTGTTCCCGATGAGCACGTATGGTGCAAGCGGCAGAAGTGGGGGAACACGCTCGAGCGCATTCTGGCCAGGGACGAGCTCATACGTCAGGGACGGGGAGTTAGGCCCTGGGGTGGGGGCCTTGGAGAATTCCACCCTAGTATTCTCTGCTTGTCGTATGAGGCGACTAAAAGAGAAATTGGCCAGCGGGGCCGGCGCCTGGGGCGCGGGCGCTCCGAAACCTATTGGGACTAGGGCGCCGTGAGGTTTTGACCGTGACCTCGGGAAGAGCGGGTCGATCACTGGGCTTAGTCACCTGGTGATGCCTAGCTGGCGTGGACGGGCACACCGTGAGCCCATGGTGCAGGACATAAATCTCGGGAGAGCTTGAAGTTGAAGTTAGACGCCGACGAAGCTTCGCTCGAGCATCCAACCAATGATGTGCCTCATCACGCGGGTGGCGATAATGGTACTTCGGGATGTGGGGGAGCCCCTCGATGTCGAAAAATTGGCATCGAGCCCTCACACGTCGGTCGGGGCGGACACCGACCTCGGTCGACGGCGGTTTGGTTTCGAAGTGGCAGTTTGCAGGAGCATACTATGTGGTAAAAGACCGCACGCTTGGTCAGGGATGGGTTGCCGAAGTTGATGGTGCGGGTCGAACTCAGGCGGTGAAAGCCGGTCGGGAAGGCTCTGCTCCTCCTTAGCGCCCACCCAGCTTATCGTTGGAGCTATATACAGCGAAGGTTGTCCGTAACCATAAACGGAAAGCAACGTGGATAGATTGCGACCCCACCAAGGTGTTGAAAGGCGCCTGAACGCCCTAACTGTATGGTACGGGCCCGTCGGAGCATCCCTCTGTGCGGGTTCGGTGCTCGTGGTCCTTAGACGACGTGCGTCCGTCGGTAATCGGCGGTCCTCTGGCCATGCACCGTGTGGGGAGGGTCCGCCGGTTGGCGGACGTAAGCCTCTGCGGCCCTTGACTAGCACTTCGTGCTAATATAAGGTCCGTAGTTGTAGTCGGACGATTAGTCGCAAGACTTGTCGGATGACACCAAACCCGGGAGCTTCGTGTTGTCCACCATGCACGGGCTGTTGGGGTTTAGTTGCCCACACGGCCCGTGAATCATGTGTGATGTCACACAGTCAAACAGGCGCCTGTCGGTTGCCGGGTTCGGCAAGGAGGCGCATACAACGTTGTCCACGTCTTCGGCCGTGTGCAACTTACTGTCTTCCCGGAGGATGACCAGTATGTGCGCGTGCGGTAATCCACGTTTCTGAAACTCAACAGTGTATACATAAGCGTCTATATTACCAAACACACGATTTACTATTATGTCCTGCATGAGGGCCTTGAGTTGGGCGTGAAACACCCGGGCTATGAGATCGGGTCTGTCGTTGGAGTAGACCATCTTCCGAGGTTCTGTGTGATTTCTGGCCACCTAGAATTGCACGTAAAAGTTATAAACAGATCAGGTTTACCGTACTTACGCACAATAGCCATTGTGTCGTGATAACACCGCTTCATGTAACGTGGACTCTCGACGAATGTCGACTGTAGAATGACTTGCTACGTGCTCTGATGTCCTATACCCATAAATTAATACATAAAGGGGGCAATACATTGTAGGTTTGACTATTAACATAACGATCGCCCATATACACCAATAAAAGATGTAGAAATGAACATACTACCGAATAATGTGAGGTGTGTAGCAACCACACTAAAACCCGCAGAACAGGGAAACGAATAAACCATAAAATACATGATAATATGTAATATAATTTTAATCATATTGCGAGTTCCGAGAACTCGGAAACAGCGCTTGTGGTTAGCCACCTGCATGTGGGCGGATGGTCACCGGACGTCATCATCGCACGCGCATCCTCTGAAATGAGTAATAGCGTGAGAAGTGAATGACCTGATTACGAATAGGCCAGAAGGGACCTGGGTAGGAGATCAGGGGACACTGACTATATAAGGGGGCCCAGAAGAGGACTCCCGCAGACGTGATTTTCCAGAGCTAGAGCAAGCACCTTCACGTCACTTTACACCAGAAATCGTTCATTTGGACTTAGTTTATTTTCCAATTAAATTAATTAATTGAACTTAGAATATTTTCAATCAGTTTTAATAAAACACTTAGTAATATTTCGACTACTTTATTCCATCATACCTATATCTTCGCGACAAGCTGTTGGCCCACTACAGACTCTACGGCTGACAGCCATCGGGTTGGCCTCGCCCAAATGGTGCTGTTGGTTGACGTGGTCCACCAGTCCTTGATAAGCGTCAGCGAAGAGCGCTTACTGATTTCTACGGGCATAGTTGAGATTGTTCGATTCCATCCGAACATACTGGTCACACACGTACTGCTGCAATAAAAAACCACCACCATGTATTAAACTTATGCCTTCGTGATCAGTATCGTTGTTTCCTGTATATCGAATTGCCATACGATAACACACAAACTCCCGGATAGTGTTCCGACTGCGAACTTGGTTGTTGCGGTTACCCTCTTGCATCACATTGTTGTGCCAACCGCTCTCCCCGTGCGGGAAGAACAGAGGGTACAACATGGGATCTGCGTAACATGAGCCCGCGGGTATTGTTTGCATTCGATGTTGGCGGTCAACGGGATTCCTGTCAAAAATTACCAGATTGAGGTCTCTCGGTGGTCGTCCATCGTCACCAACGATCACGGCCGCAACTTCGTTTGCGGTTGGTCGCTGGTATCGTCGCTGGTCACTCGTTGCATCTGTAATAAAATGCATACTCACTGACCTAGGTCCCATCACTTCAGGGTTGGCATTGGCTCTTTCTTGTTCCTCCAACCACAACCTGCTCATGTTCCCGTAAACACATATATACTTATAATATACACATTCTAAATACACCAGAAAATGGGATAATAATAAAAATAAATATAATGCGTATAATCGGTAGTCTAATACTCTAATGTATATCGTATAAAATAAATTAAAGTATTATGTATTAAGAATTGTGAGTATAGATAAAAAAAAAAGCTTAAGTACAACGTTTAATAACTACTAAAGTGTATGTGTATGAGTTTATTGATCATCTTACCTAAAAGCCTGAGCGTATGGGTTGATTTCCCGAAGCATTTGGTCCAGGTCTGCAAGCAACCCTGCAAGCAACCCTGCCAAAAGACGGTCTGCGACATCTTGTTGTCGCATTCGGGCCTGGTTGGCCTCGGCTGAGTTGACAAAGTACAACTCACAGTACCTCGGTGGCCTGTGTTCGTTGCCAACGACGTCATTGTTGACCCTGCGGTACACTTGTCAGTGGACAGTGTACACGCTTGGTCCCCGACCCGGCAACCGTCTGGGGTTGAGGTCGCTGGAGAACGCTGCGAACGCCAGTGAGTTGTTGTACCGGCGAGTCTCCCTTCGAAAGTTGGTACCTTCCTGTGAATCATCAATCAACAAATTAGTTAAACGCATAGATGCTCGCAGCAGTGCACGCTGTCCTGTGGCGGTCACTTGACCGTTGTTACAGCACGTGGAGAAGTGACCTCTAGATGCGCGTTCACAGTGGAAGTGACGGGCGTTGCATTCTCTGCAAACTGCGTCCAAAGCACCAACGTTGTGTTGGTCCAGGAGTGGGTGTTGAACACCTGCCGGACGGTCTCTCATTGGCAAACGTTGAGCCACAGGAACACCCAATGGAATTGGCTCAAACTGCAATGTGAGTAATAAAACTGTAATGGTTCTTATATGGTTTTTTTTATTTTATCAATATGAAATATTATATATTATATACCTCTTCGTCGACGTCCAGAGGTAAATAGTCGAAGATGTCTGCGAATTCAAGTTCTGCCCGTGCGTCGGCCGGCAAAACATCAACGACTTCCACTTCCACGTCCATCAGAACGTCATCCATCTGGACCTCGACAACTTCCACATTGTCATCTTCCAGATGGACTTCGACAACTTCCACATTGTCATTTACCACCTGGACCTCAACGACTTCCATGTCATTGACATCCATTCGGACCTCAATGATTTCTGCGCCGCCTTGTTCAACGGCGTTGTCAATTTCTTCGTAAACTGCTTGTTCACCGTCAGGCGTCTCATGCTGCTGTTCGACTGTCTATAAAATCATAGATGATCAGTTTAAATGAATAGTATATATAGTGATATAAAATGATAAAAATATGAGTACTTAATAATTAGGGTCAAAATGTAGAATAGCATACATGTTTTTAAACAACAATTTAATTGTTTATATGTATTTGCATTGCATAATGTAATGAATGTATTACCAGTATTGAAAAAAAAAATATGAATCATAAAAACATTGTAACTAATACATTAAAAATAAAACTTAAACAATTTAGTAACTAATAAATATTGTTAATAAGATAGGTTAGTTTTTCAATGATTTTCAAACATAATGCTAATATACAAAATACTAATATATTCTCTAGTTTCTTCTCTAGATAGTTCTGTGTTTGCTTCAAGTAAAAGAAGATTTGCAATGCTTATTATTATTATTTTTTTTTTAATATGTAAATGTTTTAATTACGTTAGGGAGAACGATAATATGTCTTAATCAATTATAATTTATTTCAGTATGGAGAACTTAAACATAGGGTCCATTAACAATTGCTCGGGTTTGCAGGTGAATTACTACGGTAATTCACAACCTCAAGTAATCCCTGCAAACCCGAGGCAAAAGAAGGCCGTACGCCGTAAGTTTATCGAAAGTTTTAACTGTAGAACTCATGTAAAAATGTTAATTAGAAATTTTTTCCATAACTTTTCTATTTCAGGTTGCTTAAACTGCAACGGCTACGGCCACATTGCCCGAAAGTGTGAGTGTTTTATATATTTATATTACATTTCACTTGCCATGTGCTTTTCGTAAGCAGGATAATATTCAATTGTATATTAGTGTTACAGGCAAAAAATCAAAGAAGCCGGCAAAAAATGCCTTAAAAAACAATAAGCCAGAGCGAGCGGCCCCGGGTGCGGCGGAGACCCCAGGTACGTCCGAGGCCCCGAGTACGTCCGAGGCCCCGGGTACGTCCGAAACCGCAAGTACGTCGGAGGCAGCGGCGGACTCTAAAAAAAATGTAAGTAATATTATTTGTGCTTAAAATTATTTTTCTATTATTGTAATGAATATATTTAATTTTTTTTTTTTACAGCAAAAACAATAAATTAAAATTTTTTTTTATATATCTACCTATTTGACTTGACCTATTATTTTATACACTTTTTTAAATTGAAAATATTTTTTATACACACACACACACACATTATATATTATAATAAATATTTATACAATTTCCCACTTATATATTGTGGACATATTATATATTAAATTAATAAACTATTAAACCTATATATTGTTAAATGTTATTATACACTGTTATGTTTTACATTATGTATAATAATAATTCCAAAAAAAAGTTTGATAAAACCACTTTCTTTTTAAAAACGTTTTTGTATTTAAATATTTTGTGTTGTGTACATATCACGTGTTATTAAATATTTTATTATTGTATCTATGTTTGTTAAGTCTCTTAAAATAACATTGCCTCGTACTTGTTGCATATTTTTATTATTATATATCATTATATATAAATTTTGTACAATGCCCATTGCCCAATATTGCATATATTTATAATATATTATATTAATACATCAATCGTGTTTGACTATATTTTGCCCTTAATATTTTTGATATGTTATAAGGTGTTTCCTACAATGATATTATATTGATTTTATATGTAACAGACTCGAATAATGTACAAAAAAAATTAAATACGTGTTGTATATATATATAGTCACAGCAAATTTACCAATGAATAAACAATAAATAGATTTACAATATGTTACATCGATAATTTGTCGACGATAAGATAATTGACACGGGCTTCGGGATTCGGACTGGCCGCGTGTCGTCGAGGTGATGTTGTGGGTGGTCCGGAGGTAGAAACAACACAATATTGGTGGTGGTGAAGTCACTTTATTTTTAGTTTAATAAAAAAAAGATTGACAAGAAAAAAAAACAATAAAGGTCGCGCACGTGAATGCAATTTAAATAGCCACGAATACAACGCAAAAAGCGGCCTGGCACCAGTGAGGTGCGTAGCTTTATTTTTGTGTTAATAAAAAAAAACTACGGGAAAAAAAGAAATAAAAGTCGCGCACGGTAGTGCAATTGCAAAGCTAGTAGCTATGCTTGTGGTATAACATAAAGAACAAAAAAAAAACAAATATGTTGAACGACAATTTACGTGGGTGAACGGAAAAAACTATCGCGTGCGTTACGTGTTGCGGACGGGTGGTAAACGCAGTACGCGGAAAGGCAAAAGACTGACCGCCGGCCGTTCGGTACCGGTTTCCGTTACCGTTCCAGCGCTCCTATGCCGTTGTCGGCCGGGCGCTGGTGTCGCCCTACCATGGTCTGGTGGTTGGTATGGGCCGACGCGGCGGGACAATAACATTTGAATTCAAATGTCATTTTCCCGGGTCCGCGTCATACTCCCCCCCCCCAAACCGCCAGTCACGGTATGGGCGCGGCTGGTGTGGCGTGCTTTTGCTCGGCCCGGTTTTTGGTTGCATTTTCCGGCCTGTTAAGGCGGTGCGAGGTGCTGGCCGTGTCCGGTCACTTGTCACGTGTCGGGGAGGCCTCCGGTGAGGTCCACCAGATAGCATCTGGATCTGGATCTCGTTCCGAACACCCTGGGGTCCTTTCCCGTAGCACGTCCCTTTCCTCCTCCGGTGAGATCTCCATCTCGTCCGGAGCGGTGTCGGTTGTGCTAGGGGTGGTCGTAGCGGTCGCTTTTCCAGTAGTGGCAGAAGCTACTGGTGGGGGTCCGTCTACTTCCATAGACACCCGAGGTGCTGGCGGAGTTGTGGCTGGCTCGGGACGTGGGGCGTCCAATTTGACGTTGAGCCGGTGTTGTTGACTCAACTTCGCCTTTTTCGCCGCCACGTATTTCCCTGAGCCGTGCCTTGTCTCTCTCCCGACGACTGTTCGACTTTAGACCGGCCGACGGTTGTCTAGGTGTGTGTGTCGGGAGGGTTGTTTGCGGAGTTGCGGTGCTAGTAGTCGCTGCTGCTGGTGTTGTCGGACGTATCGCGGCGACGATGTTTGTCACGGTCGCCGATGGTGTGCCCCTCGTGGTGTTGGTCCGCGTGCCGTCACCTGGGCTCGCTGTTGCGTCGTGGTCGTGTTTGGCTGTGCCTCCCGTGATGGATGTGTGGCTGATGGTTGGGATGCCCTCAGGCTTCGGTGGACGTCGGCTGTGCGGTCTTCCCATCCTCGGATATATGCCGCCCACAGTGCTGGGTCTCGCCGAAGTTGGTCGAGTGGCATCCATCTCACTCTGACGGCCGTTCTGCCTGGATCCGCCCCCGTTGATTGTAGGATGCGCCTACTGCGCTCCAGTAGTTCTGCTACCTGCTGGATCGGGTCGTTGCCGTGGGTGTTTCCGCTGGTGTTGTCCTCGGGGCGTGCCATGTTAGAAGTTGGTACTGAAAATACGGTTGTGTTATCTTAATTATTATTTTCCGCGCGCCCGTGTTGTGTGTGTGTGTGTGTGTGTGTTTATGTGGCTTGTTGTTCGGTCCGGCACATTGCTCGTTTTAGACAAGATACGTGTATCTTCCGCGGCGGTTGTTGGTTGGTGAGGAACACTCCTTTTCCAACCTGTTTTTCCAGCCTTACCGGTCCCCACCATTTCGGCGCAAAGCCGGCATGGAACCCCTGATGTGCCTTCGACAGGTGATGGGCTTTATAGTATACCATTTCACCCGTTGTGTATTTGGTGTTTATTGGTGTTGGTGGTGTTTGTGTTTTAGATGCGATGTTTTGTTCGCGAATTTCCTTATCTTTGTCCGGCCGGTCAATCGGTGCGTATGTTATCCGTGTCACTGCCCAGTCTCCCGGTCGCTTTGCCTCTCTGTCGAGGACCAGCACCGAGGGTGGGTAGCCCGTCCGGTCATTACGCCTGTTCCTGATTGCAAACAAGATAGTGGCGAGTTTCGTGTCCCATGTGTTGTGCTTACCGTCGATCAAAAGTGCGCGCAGGCCTTTTTTTAGTTCTTGGTTACGGCGTTCGACTGGGTTGGCCCGTGGGTGGTATGCCGGCGTTGTCCACCCCTCGGCCCCCCATCGTTCTATTGCGGCGCGCATGTCGTTCGATACAAATTGTGGGCCGTTGTCACTGAGACACACGCGCTGGTATCCGTAGCGTGCGAAAAACTCTTTTTCTAACGTGTCCGTTATGGATTTTGTGGTTGCTGTTCCGAGTGGGTACGCCTCGGTCCACCTGCTGTATAGGTCGGTTGCTACTAGTATATATTGTTTCCCCCTACACGTACGTGGGTATGGGCCCATTAGGTCTATACCAGTGTTTCTCAACCTTTTTACTGTGGCGACCCCTTTTTTAAATTTAAATTTTTTAGCGACCCCTACATATATATTTTTACATACTCGCTTAGATTATCATTATAAATAATCTGAACTCTAGATTATTTATAATTTTTTATCTTAATCTACCTAAGTGTTCTTCTATGATAATACACATTTCATTTATTTCATTTTTTGTTAATATATTTTCCTGAGTCATGTTAAAAAAATATGAAAAAAATATTTGAGTTTTGATTATTAGAAGTCGATGTATTGTGCGGTTGTTTGAAAAAGTTCGTCATTTGCGACTGTTTACTCATATTAGAAATATTATAATAATAATACATAAAGTCAAATAAAGATAAAGTGTACAAAAATGTGAAAAACAATATAAAAATGCAACTTATTAACCTATATTTTACAACGGCACACGGCACGGCGATGTTAACGATGAACTGTGACATAAATATATAATAATATAATATGTGCAGTGTGCACTGCGGCCCATAGAGTAATATTACTCTATGCTGCGGCCGCGGCGGTGGCCTTATCTTAAGTTGATACTTGATAATCTATATTCGACCGAAATGGGACATTTCGCCGTGGTCGTTTCGCCGTGGCCGTTTAGCCGTGGCCATTTAGCCGTGAGCCGTTTTGCCGTAGAGACATTTCGCCGTGGTCGAAAAATTGTGTATAAACACAATATTAACTTTAAATTCACCCTATATAATGTTATAATATGTTATATTATTATTGATATTATTGGATTTTTCTTATTTATCTTATCTTATCTTAAAATGTCTACACATCGCCCATGGCCTTCGATGACGACGATCACGATTATAATTGTTGCAATAAAGTTTTAATCAGTTATCATCTGGTAACACAACTCGCAGTAAATTAATAAGCATAACATAAGTATAACATAATGGAATCCCAAGTAAAATCTACTCGTGGTCGTGAAATATTTGTATATGATGGTTTTATGTATGTTTATGATAATGTTAATTTTAATAATACAATACGGTTTTGGCGTTGCCGTAATAGAAATTTTTGCAAAGCACGAATTCATACAGGAATAAATGACTACACAGTCATAAAAACTATTAATGAACATTGTCATGACTCGGAAGCATCAAAAATCGAAGCAGATGTCGCTGTGACAAATCTAAAAAGAAAAGCTACTGAATGTATGGAGCCTACGTCTACTTTGATTAACATGTGTATTGCTCCATTGTCTGAAGCAGCCAAAGTTAGTAATAAAAAACAACTATTATTTAGGTGAACATTATATTTTATAACTATAATATTATTTATTTATCAGGCAACATTACAAAATAATGCTGCATTAAAAAAACAAGTTCGACGCAAAAGACAAGAAATTTTAGCTGCACCACAAAATCCGGAAAATTTAACCATATTAGAAATACCAGATTCATATCGTATGTACACTTCATCGACAGGAAATGAGGAACTATTTTTGCAAGATGATAGTGGTCCAAGTCCGGATAGAATATTAATTTTTTGTCGTTCCCGAAGCCTTGATATACTACAGAACTCTAAAATATGGTATGTAGACGGTACATTTAAAATTGCACCTCCCCTGTTTAGTCAAGTATATGTAATACTTGCCGAATATCTAGACAGTGTACTTCCATTAGTATATATTTTATTACCAGATAAACAATCAAAAACGTACGATAAAATGTTTTCAATGTTAAAAAATTTAAGACCCGATTTAAATCCTAGTTCTGTTTCATGTGATTTTGAACAAGCCGCAATAAAATCTATTAAAATAGCATTTCCTAACGTTCAAATATTTGGGTGTTTATTTCATTTGACGAAAAATATTAGAAAACAACTCGGTGAATTACATCTTATTGCTCAGTATAATAATATTTCCGATTTTGCAGTTTCTGTAAAAATGATTGTTGCATTAGCGTTCGTTAAATTAGAAAATCTTGATGATGCTGTTAACGCGTTGGCAGAATACCTTAGTGAAGAGTTTCATACTTTATTAGAATGGTTCGAAGACAACTATATTGGAAGGGTAAATAGAAATGGTAGAGGTAGACGCCACGCACGTTTTCCACCTGATATTTGGAACCTTTATAATAGAGTTTTAAATTCCCAAGATAGGACTAATAACCATGCAGAAGCTGCGAATAGACGACTTAATGTTGAAATGGGAGTATGCCATCCGTCAATCTGGGCTTTTATTAATTGTTTGAAAAAAGTTCAATCTGGCCATGATTATTTTTATTCTCAGTTAACTGCAGGAAAAAGTCCACCTAAAAAACTAAAAAAATTTGCAGATCTAGATAAACGTATTTTGAAAATAGTACAACAATATGATAGTAGAGACTACATTTCATATTTAAAAGGCATAGCGTATAATATCTCACTACCATGATTACTGCTTACCTTAATTATTATTATGACGAAATATAGTATAAAAAATGTATTATTAATTTTTAGGAATTTATTATTATTATACTTTTAATTTTGAATATGACGAATTATATTATAAATGTATTATTATTTTTTAGGAATTTATTATTATTATACTTTTAATTTTGAATATGACGAAATATACTTTAAATGTATTATTAATTTTTAGCCATTTATTATTATTATTATAATGACGAAAATATTTAATGACCACGTCGAATCGGCCACGGCTAAATGTCCTCACGGCGAAATGGCCACGGCTAAACGGCCACGGCGAAACGACCACGGCAAAACGGCCACGGCGAATTGTCCTAGATCCTGATTGTTCGGTTTCGGTGTGTGTCGTATCCGGTAGTCGTCTCGCCTATCGCGGAATATCTCACACCGTAGTCCGCGGTGTCGTTCGCTGTGCGTCGTGTCTCGTTACCATCCCCCCTCCTTGTGCTGTGTAGTTGTGGTGTTGGCGTACGGACGGGTGGTGAGTCCTCGTGCTGTGTTTGGTTCGAGTTTCTACCCGTCTGGGTCCGCGCGGTCACCGACGGATTCGCGATCGGTACTGTTATCCCCAACTCGATACGGCGTATGCTTTCCGCAATGCGACGTTGGTCCTCGCAAAAGCGGTTCATGCACGCCTCGAGTGTGGCCAGCCGTTGCTCCATGTCCGGTGACGTGTTCGGACCGTGATGTCCTGCACGTACGAACGCGCTATTACTGGCTTTGGTCGCATTAGGTAAGTCGAGTAGTGATGGGGAATATCTGTTGTTTCCTATCGCGGCGGCGGGGTGTTCGTTGGTTTGAGTGGTATGTTGGTCCACCCAGCCACCCGTTGTGGTATTCTCTGTCGGTTCCGGGGTGTGTTCCCCAGTCCCAGTGGTGCCTCTCTCCTGTGGTGTGAACATAACGTTCGTTGATGCGATGCCGTTGTTTTCTAGGTATTGGGCAAGTCGTACTTCCAGTTCAGATTTAGTTCCCCCTGCGTGCAGTCCGCGTTGTTCACATTCGTACCTTAACTCTGGGATAGTTAGTTGGTTGATGGATTTTCCGGACATTTTCACGCGAGGTAGGTTCACTGTGTGTTGTGTGTGGTGAGTACGTCTGTGAATGTGTGTGTTGTTGATATTAGCCGCGCGTCTATATATATTGACGGGGTAGTGGTGGTGCGAGAAAGGTGCGTGACCCAGATACTCGTTTGTTTATTGTTATTGTTGTCAGTGGGTCATGGGTGCAATGACCGCACGTGAGTGTAGTGTAGAGGTGCTGCGGGGTGTCGCGCAGTTCCCTACTCCTACCTGAGCCGCGTGTGTGTGTTTGGAAACCGTTCACGCCGTGCAGCGGTGATGCGGATGGTTGGGACAGTGGTGGTATGTCTACCGCGCTATCTGGTGTCGTAGGCGGGCCCGTGTGTGTCTCAGTCTACTATCCGCGGGGCGCGCTGGCTTCGGTCGGTGGGCGTCTCAGGTGGTTATCCGTTGGGCGCGCGCGTAGCGGTCGGTGTGGGCGGCCGGTGTTATCGTGCTGTTACGTAAATGTTTATTACGACGCACCGGGTTTTTCCCAACACCAGGTTTTCCCCAGCAACGGGTTTTTCCCTCACACCCGCAGCAAACCACGTTTTTGCGGCGTGGTTTTCGCGCCACTTAACCTAATTGATGCTTACGGGGAGCCAATTGACACGGGCGTCGGGATTCGGACTGGCCGCGTGTCGTCGAGGTGATGTTGTGGGTGGTCCGGAGGTAGGAACAACACAAAATTGGTGGTGGTGAAGTCACTTTATTTTTGGTTTAATAAAAAAAAGATTGACAAGAAAAAAAAACAATAAAGGTCGCGCACGTGAATGCAATTTAAATAGCCACGAATACAACGCAAAAAGCGGCCTGACACCAGTGAGGTGCGTAGCTTTATTTTTGTGTTAATAAAAAAAAACTACAGGAAAAAAAGAAATAAAAGTCGCGCACGGTAGTGCAATTGCAAAGCTAGTAGCTATGCTTGTGGTATAACAAGAAGAACAAAAAAAAAACAAATATGTTGAACGACAATTTACGTGGGTGAACGGAAAAACTATCGCGTGCGTTACGTGTTGCGGACGGGTGTTAGACGCAGTACGCGGAAAGGCAAAAGACTGACCGCCGGCCGTTCGGTACCGGTTTCCGTTACCGTTCCAGCGCTCCTATGCCGTTGTCGGCCGGGCGCTGGTGTCGCCCTACCATGGTCTGGTGGTTGGTATGGGCCGACGCGGCGGGACAATAACATTTGAATTCAAATGTCATTTTCCCGGGTCCACGTCATAATCTTTTAATCTTTTTGACACCGCTGTCGACAAATTATTGGACTTGCGACGACTGAAATAAATACGTACGTAAAATAAAATCGAAATCAACTTTATTACTTTTTTTTTTTTTTCAAAGCGTACGATGATCCATGCATTTTAGATTTTTAAATAAACAATAATAATAATAAAGGTATATATTTTTATTTATTAAGTTTACAGCGCATATGGTATTGTATAATAATCATAATGTAATGTGAAATGCAACGCGATGTGTGAGATGAGAATTATAGTTCAAAAATCTATGAAAAAAAAAATCATTGTTATAATGTCTAGCTATGATTTTCAATATAAAATAATAATTTTAAATAATTTTTAAATAAAAGATTACGTAAAAAAAATGCAAAAAATCCGAGCGACCATGACCAGCACATGCCGCCGCCGAATCGGCGAGATTCGTTCTTGGTACCCCTGCCTAACCTATACATTGGGACCTAACGCCTAAACCTATCGACTACAGTTCGAATTGAAGAAATCCTCAAAATCTCGAGCATTTAAACCGTTTTCGACCCGCGACGAATTTTGCGTCAAGCACCGTTTTTCCTATGCAATTCGTATATTTCGTGTGGAATGAGGCTCGGATATATTCATATGAATTGTGTTTGTCCAGAATATTTGTTTGTATTGTCATTTTTTATGATGACACGTATTTATGATACAATATAGGTGTAGATACCAAATTTATTGAAAGAATTAAATATTAATGACCACACCTCTTTAATTATAATTCCATATTATTATCAAAATACATTAAACAAATGCTTCTTAATGCTCTCTTAATTACAAATACATGTAATATGTTTAATTAGATATGTAACAACAACAACTTATTTTTTATTATTATATTATTAATATTATATTTGATTAAGTATTTATATTCTAAATTGAATTTAAAGTTGCTGATTAATACTGTTCTATGATGTTTAGTATTGTACATTTTTTACTAAGAAAAATATTATATACACATTGTTAGAAAAATGTATACATATAATAATATATTCATGATACATTAGTATAAGTTTTTATTTTATTAGAAAATAAAAATATAAAAGTATAATTAATTATATTCATTTTAATGTTTTACCACTGAGACTATTAATTATTTATAATGTTATTACCGTATACATATTGTGTAGTACTGTGTGGTATATATTACTCTTTATAAAACTACTTTAACTCAACAAATCACCCAAAAACTATTAACTAACCTGTAGTAATTGTTTATACAGTAAACAATGTATAATATACATTTGATTCAGATGTAACAATCTGGAGCTGCATGAATGTAAATATACTACCTCAAAAAAAAAACCTTTGTAGTTTTAAATCACATATTATATCCATAATAAATAATGTACTATGCGAATGGGCCTCCATCGTCCACAAACACTTCCGTGCCACCGAGCACAACATGAGGTAAAATATTAATCTAATGGTGTTAGGGTTGTGATACAAAGGATAATACAATGTAAATAAAAAGATAAAATGCAATTTATTGAATCAAAAACAGTAATAATTTAACTATATTAAGTAGTAAATCAACGCTGCGTGACGAAATGAATGTCTCTGCTCTTACGACGATTGCACATAAACCTGCAACACATATGATAACAGACTAATGTAGTATACACAAATATTAGTGAGATATTTAAATAAATACACACCTTGACAGTCATTGATGTGTTGAAAAAAACCATCTCCGACGTCGACAGTCTGCAACGACGGCTACGAAATGACTTGTATCCAGAACGGGAGGACTGCAAATACGTACAGAGAAATAAAACACACATCGAATTAAACCGCACGATTAATCGAAAAAAATTTTAATATATATACCGATTACAGACCTCATACGTCGGTCGTCTGAGTGAACGCGAAAAAAAAACAAACACGTAAACAACGGGCACACTACCGGCCGTAAAAAGACGCGACGTAGGCGAAAAACACGACCGCGGGGTCGAAAAACGCCTTCAGGTCGGCATAAACGGGCTTAAAAAATATTATTGAGAGCAATAGAAATTTTCGAAAAAGCGATACATAACGTATAGTAATATAGTAATAATAACGTCGAGGGAGCGCGATAACGGTCGGCGGCGGTGATAATATAACGTGTCCACAAAACGAAAAAGGGCTTCAAAATTCGTAAGGCGGTCGGCAAGGGCGACGGCAGTGACACACAGAACTAACTGAAGCCGACGGCGATAACGCAAAAAGGTGATAACGGGTCGGGAAAAAAATTCTAATTTTCGATTGGCTTTCTGCTAAAGTACTGGCAGCGACTTGGCGGACAAAAGGAAAAGTCCTTCACGTTTTATACTATTAGACTAGCGGCCCGTGAAACTCGCTTTGGGTGAAACTCGGTGTAAGTGAATACCCTAGGACGGATGGAAGAGCTTGAAAGTGGAATGTTTTCAAAGAATGAAGATTTGGCTGTAATAAGTCCATGGTGTTGGTACCACTGATTGGTAGTTCTGCGAGTATTCTATCAGGAGCGTTTAAATACAGGAATGCACCGCTCATGGTGCGCATGCGTAATATGGTATCGTCCGCATAAC